>JAWRVF010001015.1:0-122322 GCA_036785485.1 Physcomitrellopsis africana
GGTCGACCTAGTTTGTTTTCTCAGACTCCATGTCCGGCTCGCATGAAGCGCAACTACTTCCAACTGCATCGATGCTGTTGTGTAACACAACAGGATTGAAGGAAGCAGCCACGCTCGCTCATCGATCGGGAGCTTCTACCCTCGAAGGGCTTTTAGTAGCTGGAATTCGATCAAAGGAACGAAGCGTTGCGGTTGTGTATAGCCGTTACGGAGGGGTAGATTGGACGGAGGAGGGCTAGGTGGATGTGAATCCTGTGATGCGGTGGTGAGTTTAATTCTGTTTTTCTACATTTTTTTCGCTATTTTCTAGGGTCGATACTTTCAATCGATATCTTTTTGGCATTTTTTAGTAGTTTATACGAAATTCTGGTCTCATACATTCAAGAGGAGTTTTAGGATTTGGCCTCAGTTGCAACCTAGTAATTGTTCCGCTCGTGAATTGCGCATTATATGCAAATTGTTAATTGCGCTTTTCATTGAGACGAAGACTGCGTAGTACGACTTCAAAGCTGTGTGCGGATTTCTGTTGGCAATATGAAGCAGTCGGGTTGAGTACCAGAACCTCCTTGGTTCTTTATCTGGAATTTTGTATGAGTGTCGAAGTGAATGGGCCTGATTGGAGCAAAATTGACAACTGCAATTGGCGTAGTAGTAGACTTACATTTAGCCACATGATTAGGGGTACGTCGAATATTATTTTAGCTTGGGTTTGAATCGATTTCTTTGAATGTAAGTTGGACAAATGTTTTTAGAGTTTGTGGTTTATCTGGTCGGAGAAGGCATGAAATTACGACATTCTTTCACTCAATATTCTTGATCGTTCACTACATTGCGCTGATTAAAATCCTGTCCATGATTGAAGAGGAGTCCTCGGGTTTGTGCTAGATGGTGGAGGAGGGGGTAGGCACCTTGGGATCTGCGTTAAGACCAGGATTGTACCTCTTAAGTTTCGGAGATTGCTCCTTCAGCTTTGAGGGTTTTCAATTTGAATCAGTTGCCATGATCCATGTTACACACTTGTGATACTATTTCCACATTCTGATGGTCTGTTACTTGTAGCCTTCAAGTTACTCCAAAGATGACGCTGAGATGATAAACAAATGATTAGTGGCTATGTAGTTATGGATAATTGCTTTCCCCATGCAGGGAAGGTGGGTTTGGCCGACGGCAACAATGGGGGATGGCGCCGCGTGAATTATTCCTTGGGGTGAGGGATCAAAGGAGGAAGGGTAACAGGTCGAGGTGGAAAATGGGGTAGAGAACAAGAAAGCAGAGCAAGTGATGGCTATTCAGATGAGGAGTCACATATCACTGCTTATCAAGTTGATACTCACATGACTTTTGCTGGTTTTCAATTTGAACAAGACTGGGAGAAAGAAGGTAGGAGGGAGAAGAAGAAGAGGAAGAGGACGGGAAAAGATTCCTTTTAAGTCTTCTGCGCTCTAGTCTGAAACTTCAGATGCGGACCATCGTCTCCACCTTAAAGATCACACGTCTATGTGAAAGGTAAATTAAAAGCCATGCGTGATGTAGCCTCTCGTGAAGCTGCGGTATCCCGTTCCTCTCAAAAGGTTCCTGTTTCAAAGTCACTTGGAGTGACGCCCAGGAATGGTCTTGGTTATTGTACACAAGAAAGAATTTACTTGCGATGCAAAGTGGCGACCAGTGGCAGAGGAGGTGGGCGCTGGTGACTTTATGGAGGGTTTAAATTAGCAAGAAAGTATAATTCTCCGTTATTTTGTTGTCCATATTTTGGGATGGTATTTCTCCATCTCCAACAACAACAATTGTTGCTATGTAGCTTATAGATGATATGTATTTGGATTTTCTATGTTTACTTGTTGTTGGATGATTTCTTAGATGCAACTCTAGCAAAGATGTTCAGATTATTTCTTCTTCTATCTTTTGCTAGTCAATTTGGTGAGTTTCTATATAGTTTGTTATATGACATTGCAAACAATTGCTTGGTCAACTTAAGGCTAGTAATCTCTACATTCACATTGCAAAAAGTAGTAGCTAAATCTTCTCAATTGGATTCATTGTAATTAAGTTATTGTCAAAAGATTCTTGTTTCAAAGTCACTTGAAGTGACGTCCATGAATAGTCTTGGTTATTGTACATGAGAATAAATTTACTTGGAATGCAAAGTCGCAACTAGTGGCAGAAGAGGTGAGTACTAGTGACTTTACAAAGAGTTTAAATTAGCAAGAAAGTACAATATTCGGTTTTATTGTGGATATTTTGGAGGATGGTCAACTCAAGTTTAAGTACTTCCCATTTCTCCATCGCCACAAATTGTTGCAATGTAGCTTATAGATAACATGTATTTGGATTCTCTGTATTTCGTTATTTTAGGATGATTTTTTAGATGCAATTCTAGAAAAAAATGTTGACATTATTTCTTTTATCTTTTGCTAGCCAATTTGGTAAGTTTTCCTATATCGCATCCTTAATAGGACCAACTATGTAATCTTATTGGGATTAGATGCAATTTTTAAAACCTTATTTGATGTTTAGTTACAAAGTGTCTAAAAGTAGCCAAGAAGCTTATAGAAAAGGAATAAAAAAGAAAAAAAAGAAAAAAAGAAAAGAAAAAAAGAGTCGCTACTTGTATAAATAAATTCAATCTTTTGCATATAGTTTATTATATGATATTACAAACAATTGCTTGGTCAACTTAAGGTTGGTAATCTCTACATTTGCATTACAAAAAGTAGCAATTGAATCTTTTTTATATTTGAAACTCAATTGAATTCATTGTAATTAAATTATTGTGTTATTTTAAAGATCTTCTACTTTTTGCACAAAAGATATAAGGTCTTATTGGCAAAGCCATTTTTAAGGTTTTTAGTAGTAGTTTCATTAGACAGATTTAATAGCTACTTTTAGGTACAATGGCTAGATAAGATTCTAGGGTCTGTAGTTAGCAACTGAATAGTAAATTAGATGCCGCTTTGATTTCACTCTCATCTTTAGTTTCCATCGCAAATTCTACATGTCCCAGTTTACAACATTTTGCAAATATATTCTTCAAAGATTCATTTTTTTTTATTGAATTAATTCAAATATATTATTCATTATTGATATTGAATTTTATAGTCTCTACTTAAGCATATAAGATCTTTATTCTGTGATATTACCTGTACATGAATTATAATCAAATCAATTGACTAAGAAACAACAACATACAAAGTCCTTTAGAACTATGTACATTGTTGCAAATGAACGTGGTAATTAAGATTGTTGAATGAAAGATGAAATATCCACTAGCCTCTACTTTATGTAAATCAATTCAATTATCCAATACAACCTTTAATAGTGATTGCCAGATATCATCAAATTGATAGGCATGCCTTTATTTATTACATAATATTGATGTACAAGAACATGTAATCTATTATTAAAAAACCTTTTCTATCCTACACCTATAAAGAGAAGGGGTATGGTAGCTGAAGAGGATGATTAAATCTCTCTACCACTAGAAAAAGGCCACCCACAAGAAAATTTATAAGGATAAAATAAATGATTATTTATTTAAATAACCAATCTTTTATCTTTTATAAAAAAATAAAATACAAGAGATAGAAAAGGTAATCAAATCCTTTAACTACTAAAGAAGGGCCTTCAATAAGAAATTTACAAGAAAAAAAGTGAAGAAATCTTTGAAGATGAGCTCCACCTCTCAAATATATTTCACCTAATATAGCCACCCTTTTCTATTCCAAAAATTGCCACAAATTGAATATTAACAAAAATATAATAAAAATTATACTATTCTAAGTTTATTCTTTAAATATTTTTATTTCAAAAAAAATCAATTGAAAATAGTCAATAGGCACTAAGAAATGCCTTTTCAAACAAAAGATATACAAAATTACCAAGGTAGTGAATCCCTTTCTAATAAAAAACTTATTAAAAAATTAATTTTGATTCAAATTAAACATATGATAGTTTTTTAAGAATTTAATATTAAGATGCACAACCTCACAAAATTTCAAAATCAACTAATAAACATATAAAAATTGATTAATGAAAATCTGAGAGCAAATCACTCTTGGGAGCAAACATTCAAGGTAATGAATCCTTTTCTAATCAAAAGTTCACCAAAAATTCAAATTTTATCCAAATCAAATGTATAATAGCTCTTTGAAAAGCTAACATCAAGATATTGAATTTTATAAATTTCCAAAGTCAATTAATATATAAAAAGTAATTGATGAAAATTGAAGAGAAAATCATTTTCCATTTAAAAATGATTATTTTATTTTATTTTTTTATTATAAATGATAAAAGATTTGTTTATAACAACAATGAAGAGAAATAAAATATTTACCAATGATAGAAAATAAATTAAAATTTTTACTCAAGCAGTCTACATAAAAAATCAATCACCATCAACTTACTTCACACTCATCCATACAATTAGAAGCACCATTTCTAAACAAATGTACTAAAATATAAGAGTAAAATTCATCCCTCAATTCAAATTACAAGATGGCTTCACTTAAGAGTTTCTTATAATTAGTTGTATGAAGTAAAAGAAGCAATTAACAAAAACAACAAGAAGAACAATCACAAAATAAGTAAATTAAATGATATCAAGTAAGTGCACAATTCAAAATTAGGTCACAATCTGTTTACTATGTTTTCATCTAGTAAAAAATTAAAATTAAAATTAAAAATCATTTTTTTGAATAGATAATTTTTTTATCTTTCTAATAATATTAAAAAAATATGAATCCAAATTACTTTGAATAAATTATGATAATTCAAAGATAGAAGGTAAATAATAAAAAAATTAAATAGAAATTTTTTATCTCAAGGATAACTTACTTAAGAGATCATGAGTTTGAATCTCACCAAGGCTCACAAATAGTGCATAAGGGTGTCTTAGAGAGGCCACAAGGCCTTAGTCTTATCCTCCTACCTACATCCAAGGTCCCACAATCCATACGGGACTTGTGCACCTCCCTTCCTATAAGGACTACACTAGCTGCTGGTCTTCTTATTTTCTACTAATAAAACTCATTTTTTTAGCATTTTTGACATCACCATGGTGTTTAAAAATATTCAATTAGCCTAAGAACCTTGCATGTCCTTCAAATCTTGCTCCATTTCTTCATAATGGCTCCCAAGGTGGAAAATTTATTTTTATCAAAGTCTTCAAAATTGCTCTAAAAATTCCTAAAAAATTCTAAATAAGTTCTAAATAAATTTTAAAAATCTCTATAATATTTTTGAAATGATAACATCAATTTAAGATTATTTTATTTTATCTTTGTGATTTTTTATAATAAAAAAATCACTTTAAATCAACTAAAAATCTTATTTTTTATATAAATAATTAAAAAGACATGAGCTTTTTTTTTATGCTTCTTCTATCTACTAAGTAGTATTTATATATTTTTAGTAAGTGATACATATTAATAGAAGGCCAATATAGATATTGGTCTCAATAACTAAGTATTAATTCTTTTAATTAAAAAAAAATATTGAAATAATTAAGCTAAACTACCTCCAAGATTTACTACAATTCTATTTCTTCTCTACTAATATTATTTTCCTTCATTTAGCATCCTCTAAGTACATCTTCACTTCATAATTGTAACTTAGATACTTTAAATGTATTATTTTATTCTAAAACTACTAATAAGTCAATTTGATGACTCACAATGAGCATAGTGAGGAATCTAAATATGATAGAATATACATACATCTAAAAACCTATGCACTTTTATTAAAAAATTGCAACCTTCTTTCATTATTTCAATTGCATCAACTTTAATTGGATCTAATTTCCTTCCATAAAATCCACATAAATATCCAATAATTATAACTTCTTATATTCTAAACATAGATTTTACATCTAATAATGTAAGATGAATTTCCTTAAGCCGAGTCAATATCTTTTCACAATCTTATATATAATCAGTAATATACTTGTGATATCCTCTCTTATCTAAAATTTCATCTTTGTCTTCTTTTTTGTATCCTTTAATATGAATATCAGCTAAAAAAAGTATAATCTTCTCAAAAATAAAATTCCTTAATACCTTGTTCATCCCGTTCATCATATGTGCAACTAAATTAGTAGTACTTTGAGGAAGAATACACATTTTAATTAGCCCAAGTGGTGTTTTTATTGTTGTCATGTCTCTATTCTCTTTTACAAGTTGAAATTGGTCATAGCCTGAATAGAAATCATCCATTGAATAGATTGTCCTTCTTGCAAATACTTCAACAAATTCATCCACTATTGATCCAATTCTTATATTTCTGATAATCATTGCATTTATTAGCTACATATTTTAAATAAATTATAATGATCTATTTTTTTTAGATACTATATATCATCAATTAGAATATGGTTCAAAAGAAGGCTTTAAAATCTTCATCTTCATCTTTTCTTTTAATAATTCTATCAAACTTTGCAAATATGTCCTCGGCACTGGAATTGGTTTCAAATTCCAATGTACATATAGTATAATAAAAATAACCATTGGAGTTACAATATTTGAATTTATACACCCAATTTTATGAGATTCAAAGTTAAATGATTTATCTTATTTTATTAGCATCTCATTGAAGTACACAATTTCTTCTTACAAAAAAAAACCATCAAAACTAATCTTCAATTCCTCAAAAGTTTCTTTAGTGAACTTGTAGTTAATATTCCTTGGATCCCGTAAGCTTTTTTTTCTTAACACTTCTTCCATCTGTTCTTTAGAATCTTTTAGTAAAGATCTAGTAACAGGTTTCATCTTCTTATCTATTATCTTATATTTTGTTTCAACCATAATCTTTGGTGCTTGAAGAGATTTAATCATATCATAAATTTCTTTTGAATGAATCTATATAATTTTATTATTATCACCTAATCCAATAGATGCAAATAATTTTAAAAGATTCTTCAATCCAATTTTTTATAAATATCAATAATTTTTTTATTATCTTCTAATATTTTAATCCATACAATTTTTTTTTAATAGTACATAGTCTTTTTTTTTTTTCTTTTTAAATTCTCAATTTTATTATATATAATAATTTTATTTTTAAAAAGATCAATAAATCATATATCAAAAGCACTTACATCTTATAAGAGTATACCCCCTTCTATACCTCTATAATCTTGCTTTATAGTGGTATTCCTCAAAAATCCTTAAATTCTTCAACAACCATTGGTAATAAATTCTTTTTTAATTTGTCTCGATTTTGTTCATGATTTAGGGGCATAGTCAAAAATTGTATTGTCTTTTCTCCATCCTCACTACAAATTCACACATAAGATGAACTATCATCAAGCACCTTTATTTCCATCCAAGTTGCAATAATATATGCTTGTTTCAAAATAAAAGGATAAGATGTTGCATCTTGAATTAAAAAATTTTGCTCCATTACAATATCACTAATCCAAGTTTTTCTATCTGAATAAGCACCATATAATTTACATCATATATTATTAATTGCCTATATTATCCAACTATATTCTATATCTATTGGCCACCTTTGCTTTATATAAAGATCCTTAGATATAACATTTATCTCCGAACTGTGGTTAATCAAAGCAATAACCGATTCATCCATATTTCTAAATTTTTCTAATGCCTTTGTAGTTTCCCTTGGCCAATGCTTTTGAATATAATAACTTAAAATCTCTTTCTCTTTATTACTTTGATCATCAAAATATACTCTTTGATTATGACTCTTTTCTTCACTTATTGATTATTGGCAACAATTATCAAATTTATTTTTTTTATTTTTATATAAATGTACATCAATAATATAATTTAATCCAACTTCACCCATTAATTACCTCTTTCACTTGATACTATCAATAATGACATCATGAAATTCCTTCTTTGTAATTCCTAAAATCTCTTTTAATGTAAATTCAACTTTAACACTCCTCAAGCACTTCTTTTAAATTTTTCGCTGCTTCAGTATCACAAAGCAATTTATAAGTTGTCAACTTACATATTTTTCTTGTGTCTTTTGATTTTTTTTTAATGCTATTGAAGCATCTTCAATTGATAACTCTTGTGAAGCTATCTCATGAGCCTTGTTTCTTCAAATTTGCCTCTTAGAAGAATTTTTTTTTCTTATATCATCAAAATTCCATCTTCTCTTTTCTTCCATTAAAGCTTCATATTAGCTCTTAGCAATATAGGTAAGCATTGATAAAGCTTCCACAAGATCCTCTCAACTTGTACTTCCATAAATTATTATAGTAGTCTTCAATAAAGCTTCTCGTAATATCTTTTTTATATATATTGTAGAAATGGCAAAAGACCAAAGTCCACTTAGTTCAATATTTCCAAAAAATCTTGTTTGCCATCATCATCCACCCTAGCACCATATCTTACAACTTCCATTGCTGCAATCTCATTTGCTACAAAATAATCTTTAATTAATGCTTTCATACATTCCCAATCAAAGTTGGTTTGGAAAAAAGCACCAATATCTTTTAATATAATTTTTTATCTTTCTAAAAAATAATACGTTGTTGCACCATTTTATTGAATTCACAATAATCTTTTTAAGAATGATAATCATCATCACACCAAATATATCTTTGTTCATACCTTTGTTTAAAAGTAGCCTTTGAATTTGTTATAGAAGTCTTCTCCTTAAGCCTTATAAATTTAATTTAAAGATCTTGAATCCAATATATAATTTTTTTAATTTTCATACATTTTTTCTTTGATGTAATCATTGAAGGTTGAATAGTAGGTATTATTGATCATAAAATAGGCACTTGATTTTTAGGTACTTGTATAATTATTTGAATATCAAATCTATCTTTTCTTTATTTTCTTTTTTGCAAGCAAATCCATTATATCTTTAACTCT
Source organism: Physcomitrellopsis africana (assembly GCA_036785485.1). Taxonomy (NCBI): domain Eukaryota; kingdom Viridiplantae; phylum Streptophyta; class Bryopsida; order Funariales; family Funariaceae; genus Physcomitrellopsis; species Physcomitrellopsis africana. The sequence goes on from JAWRVF010001015.1 coordinate 8,850, forward strand.
TTTTTATTTTGTTATCAATCCTTCATCTTCTTCCTTATCCTGAAGAAGAATTTTTATTTTTTTTGCAATTTTCCATCAGTTGCTTGAAGAAACAATTCAATCTTATTTGATCCCAATGTTAGCTTCTCTATTTTTGATAATTAAGAATAGTGCCTTTCAAATTCTTTTAATAAGTCTATAGCTTGTAATTTCTTATTAAGATGCTCAATTCATTCCAAAAATGACTTTTTAGTGACCTGATCTTAATCTTCTAAGAAACATTCATTCTTTAATAAGTAGGAGAATATTTTCTAAGAACTTCCAAATTACTCTATAATTGATCTCACATATTTTTTTATCTCCGATTTTATGGCAAGTTCAAATAATAGAATTATTATTTTTTTAGAAATATAATTTAATTCTATTTTTTACATATAATATCTCAAATACTTAAAAATATTCTTTCAATCAAATTGGTCAACTTTGTTAATTACTGCTTGTAACGCTTTGATTGCCAAAGCTTCTTTGCGATTATTGCCCTATTATTGTTGCATAAATAATATAAATGCTTGAAACATATTTGCAATATTTGGATCCAAGTACATACCTTATCTACTAATAAAAAATCTACTTGAAGCTCCACTTGAAGTGCCATCCAAAGATCCATTAAAAATTCCAAATTCAACTTTCTTGTCTTTTTGCGCCATCAATTTCAAATAACTACAAATAAAATCCAACACCTTCCACCTCAAACATTTATATTAGGTTCACCACTTATATTATATTAAGTGTTGTCTTATTTATAAATACACTAGATATCTAGCTATAGAAGATAAAATTGTGGTTTAGAGATATGTAAAAAATCTTAATATGTTTCATCTATATAAGAAGAATGTAATTTGAATTTTAAAGATTTTTTACATATCTCTAAAGCCAATATTCAAAAGTGCTTAAAGCCAATACCAAGTATTCAAAAATACTTTTTTTGATAACCTCAACTATACACAAATTTTAATTATTTTATTATTTTTATAATTAGATAATTTTAATTTTTCTTTGCAAGCCCTAATCCTAATTAATAAGTTTTAGTAAGCTATAACTCTTAATTTGACCATCCACTTGATACAAAAAAAAAATTCTAAATGATTATATTCTTGGTTTTGATGATGCATTGATTTTGTTTCTTCAGACAATAGTCAACCTTGTGGCCTTCCTTGCTACAATACAAATATAAACCTTCTTCCATCTGACAATTTTTTTTTTATAGACTAAGAGGTTTAAAATATATTACATTAAATTACATATGTTCTACTTCTAAATGTGAATTTAGAATACTTGCTGATGTAACAAGAATGTGTCAGATTGCATATTGTCTTGTTGAAGTCCACAAACATTGATGTTGATGACGTTGGAATAATCAATTATTATAATTTATAGCTTAGTTAATGGCTTCATTGAGCAATTTTGGATTCAAAAGCAATAATAATAAATCCTTTATATTATCTGTTAATTTCTAATAGAATTGATTCATTAAGATTTTTTTATTTCAATTAATATTATATTTTAGTTATCTAAAATTAGATACATAGACTAATATAAAGCATATCTCTTGTTATAATACTCAGATCTTCGCTATTGTCCAATAAGCCTTGTCATGTTATCCAAATGCTTTTACAAATGCTTCCATAAAAACTTCAAAGTTGCTTAAAATTGGTGATCTCTTTTCAAACAAGGAAGTAAACTATGATAATGCTTGCTCTGTAAATAATGTGCCAACCAATCTAATTTGTAATTCTTTTGTTGGATAAGTATCAGGTTATAGAATCATTATCAATCAAATTTGATTGACAAATCTTTGGAATTTTCAATGCGTTGTCATACTGCATTTACGTGCAGTGTGTAAAAATATTATATATCTTGTATCTATTGTTATTACATGTGTGAATGTTAGAGGTTATTTTTGAAGATATTATGAAAAGAGAATTTATTATAGCCACTTAGTTAGTGAATTAAGATGGCTATTTGTTTTGTTCCTATCTTACTTATATCCTAGAATAGACTCTTTTGTAATTAGAAGAAATGTAAAGATTGTTTTATCTTCCTTGTTGACTTTTGAGGTAGAATGGACCTTGTGAGGGATAAGAAAGAAGAGCATGGGGTGAATAGGGCCTATCCAATAGGATTTGGCTGCCCTTGTGGGCATGTCATAGTCTAATATGGAAAGAAAGGGGGATATACTCCTCTTGCTAAACCTAAGATTTGGAGTTTTGAGTGGTGAACTTTGGAGAGAGATAGCTCCAAGGAGATAGAAGTGTTTGTAATAAAAATTAGTGGGTGTGTTCTTCAAGTTGTGAGGATTCTAGAATCTACTCACTTTCTTGTATTGGAATTGTGAAAAAAAAGTTATGATTGTTTTAGTAGAGTGAGGTTTGCTCCTATTAAAAAGTGATGGCAGAAACTTTGATCTGCCACTGCAAGTTTGATTTCGAATCTTTCTTAGTGAAACTTATTGAGAGTGTGGAAAATCATGCTAGCTTTCTATTAAGACATTTCTTGTAGCATTTGGAGTTGGAGAAGAAAAGTTGTGAGCTTGAGAGTGGGAAAGGGTTTGCTGCCATCCGCTGAAGAGGGATAGAGACTTTGTTCAACCACCTAATTCCGAAAAAATCTTCAATCTTTTTGATATTTTAGATGCTCATAGTAGCTTGTGTAAGCTTTCTATAAAAACAAAAATTAATACATTTGGAGCTTTTATGAAAGTTTTATGAGCCGTGAAGTGTCAAGAGGGAAAATTATTGCTAGGGTTTGAAGAGTAGAATCAACTAGCTATAAAATCTGGAGTTTGAGAGGCATGCATGCAAAATTTTAGAAAAAATTAGATGATGGAGTGAGCTTTTCAAAAAGCTATTGCATGCCTAATTTGGAGAAGGGAAGTAATCACAACAAAGGCTGAAGTGAAGAGGAGCTTTGCTGCCTTTGCATTTGTTGGGAAATTTTGGTGTCTATTTCTTTTAGCCATAACTTTTAAACGGTAAGTCATCTATTTGTGAAATTTTGATATGTTTTACAATAGATCATTGGCTTTCCATAGGATATAAGCATGCTTGATTCAACCTTTGGATGAGTTTTTAGTGATTTATTTAATTTCAACTTGTTGTATAACTTGTATTCCTCATATGCAGTTGTATTTTGAGGTATACTTGAATACATACACACTTTTTTTATACCTTTTATATAAGTATATATACTTATATTTATATCAAGTATTTATATAAGTATTTTATAAGTATTATATATAATATTTACATAAGTATTTATACAAATATTATTCAAGGGTTTATATTTTATATTTGTACAAGTCTTGTACAAGTATAATACAAGTATAATTTGAAAGCTTTAACAAATATTGTGCAAGTATAGAAGATACTTGCACGGCTTCCTCTCATGTTCCCTACTAGTTCTAGTAGCAACTAAGAACCCGGCATTTTCCCAAGGCGAATTCTCTCTATCCGACAGCATACTATCATATTTCTTTAGAAGACTAATTCAAGGCACCTTACATTATTCAACAAGTGGATTTTCTTGGCTTAGCATAGATAATATTGCATCTTCAAGCACAAAAGCTAGAGGAGGATGTAGTCTAGGTTGCAGTACTCCAAATGTTACATCGTTATGAAGTTTTGCAACAACTCCTTCAATTTCCACAATCCTAGCAAATATAATAATAAGAGCATTTATAATAGCACCTAATTTGGATTCAAAAGATTCAATCATACTAATATCTTATCCTCTAGCTATTTTAAGAGAAAAATAAATAAATCTATAAAAAAATAATATCAATTTAAAAGAGGATAATTAGCAACCTTTAAAATGCTTTAAGACCTTCAAGAAGATGGATGATCCACTCTTTTATAAGAGGAATAAAGCTCTAATATTATGATGAAGAAAATATTATCTTAGAGGAAGATAATTTGCAATCTTTAAAACATTAGTATACCTTCAAGCAGAGGCGTAATTCACTCTCTAACAAGAAGGATCTAATTATGATATTGAAGATGAGATCAATCTTGACAAAATATCAAAGATACAAGAATACAAAGTAAGAAACTTGAATTAGAAATAGATTTCAAGTAGAAACCAATAAAAACTTGAATTAATCAAATGAGTATATGAACAACATCAAGAAAGGTGAGCTATTAGAATTGATCACAAATTCCATGGCTCATGAAGAATAGTAAAAATAATTATAGATGCTACAATACTTGGATCAACACATCTTATCTCATATGGCTTAAGTACAATTGCCTTTCTATATTGTGAAAGCATGTCTTTAAAATGTTTTTCTTCAAACTTTGTTAAAAATCTTTTACATCCAGCTTTTAATCTACCTAATGTAATACTTATAAATTTATATCCTATCTTCTTAAGATCCCTTAAATTTGATTGTATAGATGTTTTACTCATATTTTCTTCATATTTGGATAATAGTAATAAAACCATTGATTTAAACTTAGTTTCAATCTATACCTCTTGATCATTTAAATTTTTCATAATTTTTTTTAATTTTATCATAAAATTCTTTAGAATATATATTAATAGCTCTTCAAAGTTTGAAGAAAATATTTCTTCCATATAATCCATATTTCAATAGATAATTCAATTCTTTCATAATATCTACAAAATATATTTTTTCAAATATACCAAAAATAAATTCATTGTCAATCAATTTTCCATTTTCTTTCAAGTTTTGCTTAATATTTTTAATATGAAATTTATCCATCTTTTTAAATTTTCAAATAGTCTTAAATGATAATAAATAATCTTATATCAATTTAATAAGCTTAGTAAATAATATCTTTTTCTTTAAAATAAGTAAAAATCTTTTTTTTATTTAAACCATTATAATTTTTTTTTATAATGGTATGTTGTAAAAATCTTTAAGATCTTCAAAATTTCTAAATTTGTAATTTATTTTTGATAATGGCTTTTTTTTCAAATTATCCCAATTTTTTTCATAGTTTTTATAAATTATTAAAAATTACACTACCTTCTTTCTATCTTGGCTTTTTATCCTTGAATAAGCTAAGCCATTATCCATAACCTTTGTCTCCATTTGTAAAGTAATAATATATGGTTGTTTCAATATAATAGGATATATAGACAAATCTTGCACAAAGAAATTTTATTCATAAATAACATCTCTTATCATCAGATTGATATTTAGACAAACTCTATACAAATCTCCCTTTAAATTATTTCTTGATCTTATCATCTATCCATATTTAATATTAATAAGTCATTTTTTTCTTCTATATAATTCTTTTGATATTAAATTGATTTCTAAACTATAATCAATCAATGTTACAATTGGTTCTTTTAATTCTCTTAATTGTATCAAAATTTTTGTAGTAGCCTTTGTCTAGTGATTTTGAAAATAATGACTAGAGGCTTAAATCACATCTTCTGTTTTGACAAATTTGACTCATAAAACATCTCCAAAATTTTGTATTTCAACTTCTTCATCTTCATTGTTTTCCATTGCCCTTATTTCTTGTATATTTGATGTCATAGTATTTTTTATCAATTATTATTTTTTAATTGTATTAATAATAATTTCATGAAGTTTTTATTTTATAATTTCTAAAATTTTACCAATTATAAATTCAATCTTTCTACTTAAAATTTCATCTTCTAATACCTTCTTCAAATCTGTAGCAAACTCAATATCTGATTATAATTTATAAGCAAGAGCCTTTTATTTTTCTTTCATAATTTTTTTTTTTATAAAAAAATTCTCCATTGTTTCTTCATACATGGGATTTTTTTGTTATTGTATGTTTTTTTTTCTCTTGTCATTTTTAATAGCACTTCATTATTTTCATCTTTTTTTTATTTTTCTTCTATTAATGTTTCTTGCCAACTCCTTATAATATGTACATGAATCAATAATCTATCTAGTAGATCATCCCATCTAATTGTTTTTTTTTAATTATATTAATAATAATTTATCAAATATTATTTCCAACATGTTTTATATCATTTTTAATTAAAAAAAATTTAATATAATTCATTATAGCTAATCATAAAAAATTATATTTTCTTAAAAGTTCAAGATTTAAGCTTAAATATTTATTTAGATTTTCTCCCATCCAATATATTGATGCCTCATTACTTGAGATTATATGTACTTTAAAAGCATCTCCTATAAACACATTTATCCTTGCTTTACCAAAATTTATTTTCAATTTTTTTCCACTTTTTTTAAATATATCATACCATCTTTGAAAAGAACAGTTCTATCACATAGTGTCTTTATTAAATCTTTACACTTCCTTCTTGAATGGTTTATATTATTATACCATATGTATCTATGTACTATATCTTCTATAGGTTTTAGTTTTTATCTTGTTGATACTCTTGATGCTAGATGCTTTTTCTCAATTTTTACAAATTTTATTTGAAGATCTCTCATTCTACAAATGATCTCATCAATATCCATTATTTTTTTTCTTAATGTAATTATTAGAAATTGAATAATAGATATAGATTATGTATTAGGTATTTTATATTAGATACTTACATTGGTCTTTGAATACTAATCTTATTTTTTTTTATTTTTCTTTTTATAAACAACCCTATTGCCTCTTCCACTTTCTTCCAATTCATTGTCAATCTTTTATCTTCTTCTCTATCTTCAAGCAAAATTTTTTAACTTCTCTTGTAATTCTCAAGTAATCACTTAAAGAAAAAGATCTACTTTTCTTAGTTCTAATATTTGTCTCTTTTTCTTTGATTAAACAAAATATTGCCTTTCAAATTCTTTTAATAATTTTATAGCTTGAAGATCTTTTGTAGGCCGTTCAACCTATTCAAAAAATTACTTCTTTGTAATCCAATCATTGAAGTCCCATCCATAGCTCTACTTTCAACTCTCTTACCATCATTTTTTATAATTCAAATAAACAAAGAAAAAAAAATAAAACATCTTTGATCTCAAGCTATTTATGTCAAATTCACCAAATTATATTGGATTATGTAAAAATCAGCTTGGAAATACACTAGGCATCTGGCAATGGAAAGATTTGATCTTATCTTGAAGTTGAATTTACAATCCAAAATAATGAATAAAGTATTTAAAAATATCTTTTTGGCAATCTTAAATAATTTATGTAAGCTTCTATTTATTTTAAATATATTCTATTAACTTTAAAAAAATCCTAAATATATCTCATCACACTCTAATCAATTTCAAACAAACCTTTAATAATCCTAATTAAATCCTAATTAAATCCTAAAAAAATCCTTTCTGAATCTTTATTTAATCTTAATTAAATCTTAAGTCAATTCTAACAAATCTAAATAAACTTTTAATCAAATTCTATTAAAATCCTAAGTAAATCCTAATTATATTCTAATTAAATCCTAAATAAATCTTAATAAATTCTAATAAAATCTTAACTAATCTTAAATAAATCCTAACAAATCTTAATCAAATCTTAAGTAACTTCTAATTAAATTTTCATAAAATCATATAATATATTAAAAATTTATCTTCATTTTATAAATTATATTTTTTAATCTATTAGTTGATAATAAGAATAAAAAATTTGAATAGAATCAAACTTATAAATTAGAAGAAAAAGCTCTTAATTTGCTTAGATGTCAACCATCTTCCTTTTCTAATCTTATTATCAATCTTTTAGCATCAATATTTTATTTTTGCATAGTTCTTTTGCTCTAAAAATTTATAAAAATATTAAAAATTAAGTCAATTATTAGCTCAAAAGAAAACCATTTCAATCTAATTAGAAAATTATTCAAAAATACAAAAATCCTCAATGTCCTTTAAAACCTAATTTTTGAGATCCTAAGCCACTTGAATTCTAATAAATTTTAATTTAATCATCTAATCAAGCTAAAATTCATAACACGCATCTAACACAATTATATTTATAAACCTAAAAATATTCACCTATAGATCTGCTACAAAATTTATAAAATATTCCAAAATATGAATCCACTTTATTTCTTAAAAACCAAAGTCACCCAAATAGGACCTTGACTTTACATAGCTCTCACAAAGTCATTATAAATTCAAAAATCTTAAATTCAATGCTTAAAAAAATCTTATTAAGTTTGCTCCAAATCTTTACTTTTTAATCAACAAAAGAATCCTTCATCTACCATAGGTGTGCAGTTTTGTGCTTTAGGATCTAATTTTAGCCTTGGTTCACAATTGGCCCTCTCCAAGTATCAATCTAAGATTTTTTAAAATAATTTTTGCTGGACATTATCATTTAATTTTATCTAAAGATGCCTATTGTAGTATTTTTGCTAATTTATCTTATTTTGTTTTATTTTTTGTCCTATAAAATAAATAGAATCTCTTTTTATTAAAAAAACCATTACTAATATTAAATTATTTTACTACCTCTCTAATTTTTAAATAGATTTTTTAAAGTAATTTGCTACTATATTTTTAATTAAGCTCTTCTATAATATAATCATTTTTTTTCTTTCACCTAATAGGCATGTTACAACACAAAAATATATAATAAAATTAATTTTTTAAAAAAATTATAAATATATTTATAAATATATTTAAAATCTACTAATAAAAAAAATTAATCATCTTATTTATTTTTTATATTACAAAAACCATATTGTTCTAAATTTAATTGATGCACTTATTTCAACTATTCTTATATAGTTAATTTTTGATAGAAATATTAGTTTATATACCTAAGATTTGAAATAATATTCTTAAAAAAGCTAAATAAAATTTATAACTCTTATTTTACTATTAGATCTTTTAAATATTTATAAATATGGAAGATATTACTAAAAAAATACTTTTAATATTTCTTTATTAGAAATGGTCTTTTTTATTGGAATAAAATAAACCATTTAGATAAAAATTAAATATTTATAATATCTATAATTAAATATTTATTCTTAGAAATTAAAAAATCTAAAAAAAATTATTATTAAAACTAAGTATGGTCTTTTTAGAATAAAAAATAGTTTAAAAAATTTACATATTTGATGCCTTAAAATTTAGTTCTTATGTGTATATTACAAGACTAAGCAAGTTTTTTTTTAAGTTTTATGTTAATGACTATTAACAATTATTATATATCAATTGAATTATTTTGTTGAAACTAAATTATTCCACCATAAAAACATTGTCATATGCTAGAACAATATAAAAGCATGCAAGTTAAGATAGATATATACAATAATTTCTTAAAATAAAGTAATCATGCTTCTTTTTAAAATTATTATTTATATAACTACTAAATATATATATATATATATATATATATTAATTTTTTAAAATAAAAATATAAAAATTATATCATAAAAAATTATATAAAATAAAACTTAAATTTTTTAAATTTTATCAAAAGTTGGCACTAATATTATGTTTAAAGTTAATTGTATTGGCTTTAAAGAAAAAAAAGAAAAAACTTTTTATTACTCTAACTTTTTTATCTTATACTTTAGATATCAAATATATTATATAAAAAATAATATTTTATATTTCTTGAAATTTTCTACAATGACATGTTATTATAAAGTCAAATCGTAATAATATCATATTCCATCTATATTTTTATTGATTTAAAACTAGTGCACTTATAAAATAATTTTATTATTATAATTTTATATTTTATTATTTTATTATTTTAAATTGAGATTATTTAATTAAAATATATTTTTCTTTAAAAGTATAAATTGTTACTTATAATTTTTATTATATATTTTATAATTATTAAATATTAATTTAAAAAATTAATAATTATATGCAATAAGATAATTGTTATAATTATTATTATTATTATTATTATTATTATATGATTAAAGTACTAAATCAAATGTATCTACTTTTACAAAGATAAAATAAAAATTTTAAAATTTACATAAATTATCTAATAGTTTATTATTTCTTTTGGTTTCTTTTAAAATTCAGAATGTATATTTTATTTATCTTCTTTAATTTATATTTATAATGTTTTTTTTGTTTCTATTCTCTTTTTTTTAACTATTAATGAATTGTAGATGTAAAAATTAAAAGTTCAAGAATTATAAGCTTTAAAAGACATAAGATGATTTTATAAAAAATATTTTATTTTTAATCTAGTGTATTATATTTAAAGATTGTATTTTTTTACAATATTCTTGATGTTAGATGTTATCCATCAATGATTTTAATATGTGTTAAAAAGACACTTTTCACCAATACTAAATTTTGTTGTGTGAAAAAATCTTCAAAAATAAAATATGTTGATAGTTAAATGTTTAAAAGCACTTTTATGCAACTATCTTCGTATTGTATTTTAATGCATAAGGAATAATAAATAAACAAATAAAAAGCTTTTAAATTATAATTATAATTTTGATAACACATGTATAATTCCTAATTGCAAAATCTCTATGATATATATATATATATATATATATATATATTGCTATTTGATATTATTTAAGTCTTAATTATATTATTGTAAAAATAATATTATAAAATATGGTTTGATTTATTGAAATATATATATATAGCATCTTAATTTTACATGTGATTATTAATAATACTAGATATTACTAATATAATAATTTGGCATATGCCTCTCTGTTTGAATTGTCTTTTAAATTTTAATTTTTATATGCAATCTCATATATAAAGATCTATGTCAAAGAGGCTGTTTTTAAAAAAAATTTAAGAAGCCATATAAAAAAATACTTAAAATAATCATTAAAAATAAATAATAGTTTATGATATTTCTTATATTGAATTTAAATCAAGATATGGTCTAATATATTTAGACTTTTAATAAAAAAAATTATTTGATTCATTTTATACCCTCTTCTTAAATTATAGTATATCCAAAAACCAAGACTTCCAAAGAAGGGTTTTTTAATCAAGCATAGGGCTTTAATACAACTTTTGAACTATAGCCTTTTAAAATGGGCTTCTAAATATAAATTTTTCTTTAATCTTAAACTCTTTTGTTACTAATTTATAACCTTTTGTAAAAGAAGTGTTGGTAATTGATATTCTTCTTGAATTTATTATAAATTGAAAGTTACATTATTTTTACTCTGAAGTTGTATTTTATGAAATTATTGTTGATTAAGACTCCCAGACTTCAAGGTTTTGATTATACTATGTTGTATTGTTATTTATTACATTATTGAATACATGTATTCTTACAATTCACATTGGATTATTTGTGAGAATCTATGTATGTATATTTTTATATTTGTGTTTATATACCAATACTTATTTGGCCTCAATTTTCTTGTTAAATTGTTCAAATACTGAGTAGAAAACAAAATGGAGAAGTCATACTACTATCTTCAACTAAATGGTTTATTCTTACACAGTGATAGATGTATTTGATATTATGGAATAATGAAAATACTTACATAATGTTAGCACATTTTAATTTTAAGTATATGATATATAAGTATATATTATAAGTATATTAATCCAAGGTTTGTGGGGGTGCTTGATTGGATGGGAATGGATGAATGTCAGCACGTAGTAATCGGCGAATGAAGATGACCAATATCATTTAAAGCTGCTCCACAATTCGTGCACTTCGCTCATCATTGTGTTGCTGTCCTTTCCCGCCTCCTCCAAATCGAGCCAGACCTTTTCGCATCGTGAGGAGCAGACTGAGTGATGATTCAGCCGCCTGCTCAACGTCATGACAAGTCCGACTGGACCATCAAGGTGCACGGATCGAACGGTTCCCTCGAATAGAACACTCGCATCTACATCCTTCAGCCCTAAAATATTCAAGCACTGTCACGGGTTTCATCCAGACACAACACATGTAGACGAATGTTTTTTGTGCTTGTTCATCCGTCATTTTATAGCCGGCAGGATCCCCAAGGCTACGAAACCTGCAAGAGGGCGGACAGGGATCGTTCAGATTTAGGCTTCTGCACAGTGGGATATCTATAGTCGGTTGCGAATTTCCCGATTCCCATAAGAAACGTGCATGCACAATAATTAGCACTGTGGATTCAGCATCCACCTTCGCCATATTCATTCATCCAGATGCTGGCTCAAACGTAAGTATCCATGACGATTTGGGAATTTGCAATTCAAGCGGGTATTTTTAGCGTCCCATGTAAGCGTTCATTCCTCTTGGCTTTCCCATAATAAGTCAACGGAATCAAGTGCATTAAAGAATGGATTCTATGCCATTTTCATTTTGACTTTTGACTTTTTATTCCCGTCCTGATTCTACTTTGTAAGTTACTCGTTTAGGCAAAGTCTGGAAGTGGATGAAAACACACAAGGATTTGCTTTCTTAGTTTCTTTGTCCTTTTCTTCACATGGCAAGTGTTACTCGTCACTTTAAAGCTTCCGAGTTCACTTTTTCCATCTATCTGTGGATAATATGGATTTGATTTTTGAAAATGGGTCATCCAATTCATCCAAGATTTGATTTTTGAAAATGGGTCATCTAATCCATCCAAGATTTGATTTTATATCAAGAGTTTATTTTATGGATCTGTTATCTTTCTTTCTTTTTCTTTTTTTTAATTTTAAAATAGAATTGGAAAAAATAAACCCCAAAAGTGCATGGTTTAACAAATTAGAAAACTCAGATGTAGATAATTAAATATGTGTTAGAGCTTCAGGCAGATGTAAATTGTTGAGATGTTGACAGATCGCAAACTAGTACAAATCATATGGCTATTCTAAAACTTGGTAGTTTGTACTACTGCATTATATGCTATCAACTTAAAAGTATGTGACATGTTTATCAAAGAAAAACAAAATTGTTTCATTAGTTACTTACTACATGTATTGGTTTACAAAAATGCAAAGTTAATATATTGAAAGTGACATACTTAAACAATTAAAGGGATTACATTAATATTGGACAAAAAAATCAAAAATCAAATAATAGATTTATTACAAATTAATTTATAGAACATTCTTTTGGAGATATAGAATATATTATTTCAATGACAATTAATTTGTAGTTATAAATTATGATTTATAAAAATAGAGAGTTGAGCAAGGAGACCATTTTTTTTTTGGAGCAATTTAGAATAGCTAATGTACAATTAAATAATATGACTACAACTATGTATGTGGTAATTGTTAGTAGGAGCATTATGTGGTGTGTTGGATAAAGCTTCTATACTTCATAAGTGGCAAGTAGGGAGTTTATAAGCTATGAAACATAGATTTTATTTTATTTTTTATTTTTTATTTTCTAAATAGGATTTTAACATTGATACTTATATTGAAAAAGAGTACATAGAAAAGTCACTTTTAATAGTAAATAAAACAACAAGTAGTTATACATTAACAAATAGAATAATTAGTATAATATGAATTATATATTTTTTAAAATAAACATTTATAGAAATTTTTGGAAAACAAAAATAATTAAGACAATCACACATGATCTAAATTATTTTAGATAAGTAGTTATTTTTAAAAAAATTGTGTAATTATTTTAGATTCTTAATTCAAAATCAACTATATATTATAAAAATAGATAATAAATATTTTTGATAAAGTTCTTAACTATACATATACAATATTATTGTGCTTTATTGGATGGTAACTACTAGAAGAACATTTTGTTGGATGGTTAATTTCTTAGTCTATAGTTGTATCTAGAATAAAAAGAATATTAACTATAATTACTTTTATTTAAATATACAATCAAAAAAAGCATACTAAAAAATTATAAAATAATTATTGTATAGAATGATTGATGGCATTTGAATTTTTTAAATATAATATATTAATTTCAATTCTAAAAATTTATATAGGTCTTTATTTTCTTAAAATAAGACATACATAGATCTTTTAATTTTGGAAATATTCCATGTTTATAATTTCATTTACAAAACCAATAAATATATATATATTGAAATTTTAGCTATTTTTTAAGACCATATTATTTACTTGTATCCTAAATATTAAAAATACATAGGAAGCAAAGAAGTCTTATCTTCTAAAATAATAGATTGGATTAATTTATATCAATCTATAGATGATTGTAGTCGTTTTATCTTTTAGGAACTTTGTCTTTTAGGGATTTACTTAATATGGTGGCATTTAAAGAGATAAGTAGTACTTTATGCCACAATCAACCAAAATTGACATATATAAGATTGAAATATAATCTAAGATAATTTTTTATGAGTTAGTATTATGTAAGACATCAAGAAATAGACTTTTTGATGATGTTGATTTGGTCTAAAATATAGAATTTTTTGCTAGTAAATTTTGTGTGGCTTTAAAAATCACAAAAATAAAATAAAATAAAATAAAAAATTAACAATTTAAAATTGAAATTCTATTCAAAGACATAAAAATGGTTAATAGGTAGAAGTTGATAATATATACAATAAAATATAATAAGACACTATTTAATAAATCTAACAAAGACAAAATCTTTAAAAAATTATATGGCAATTAATTTTAGAATCAAATTTTTAATTCAAATAGAAAGATATATAATTTTGCCTATGAACAAACAAAGAGATCATATTAATATAGATGATTTGACATATAGATGTTATAATAAATACATCCAAATAAACTTAGAAATATTATCTTATTATATCTTATGCATGTTCTATAAATAAAAATATTTGTACTATAGATTTAAAAAATGTCCATATGCTAGTTACATTTGAATGTGGACCACATTTATACTATAGAAATTAGCCACATACACAAGATAGTAGAGACCAAAGAATTTTTTATTTTTTATTTATTTTTAAATAATTATATTTATAATTAAATTACCATCTGTAGAACAATGTAATTTTGAGAAAGAATTAAGAGTGATTAAAGTTTGGTCAAATTCAATTAAAAGTTATCAAGATCCATTAAAATGGAAAATAAAAGGCCAAAAGAGGGATTAATTCTGAATTTTTATAGAGAGCTTCTGCAAACATCCTGACTACATAATAATAATGTTAAGAATGTAGTATTTAAATTTAAAATATATATATATATATATATATAAAATAAAAATAAATAAATAAATAAATAAACAAATAAATAAAAATAAATAAATAAATAAATAAAATAAGAAAGTTATTATTGGTTAAGACTTAGTCTATCAACTTACTGGACAAAGTAAGGAAGAAAGAGAGGTCATCTGGCGGAGCTGAAGCAAATAAAATAAAATAAAATTAAAATTAAAATTAAAAAAAAAAGAAATTTTAAATAAATAAATAAATAAATAAATAAATAATTAATTAAATGACGTTGGCGGAGCGCCATGGCGACGCGGAGGAGGTGACGGCGGCGGCGTGGTAGCGAAATCAGATGCGGGCGCTCTGTGATCGGAGTATCGAATCAAGACGGAGAGGACGAGAAGCGCAGCCTTTCTCCCAGCCCCGTCCCGAACGGGAGAAGCATGAGTAGAAGCCATGTGGGTCGCAGTGCGAGCCCAGAGGCGCAACGTGGGAAGCAGAGTCCTCCATTTCAAGAGAAGAGGCGGAGTGGAGCCCCAGCCAGATCAGGACATGGAGAAGGACAGTCCCGTGAAAGACCTCTCACCCTCAGCTCGTGCAGGAAGAAGCCCCACTCCTGAAGAAGAGTGATGTTCTGCTTTGTGGACAAAGAAGAAGAGGCTGGGCAATAGGGTATCTCGGCAGCAAGGTCAAGAGCCGAGAAGGGTATTTCAGAAGGACATCTCGGCAGCATCTCGAGAAGTGAAAAGGTAGTTCAACAGAGGAATCTAGATTCAAGGGGTTATTCAATTAAAACCCGTTCAGTCCTGGACTTGAAGAACTGGAAGCAGAAGGAAAGGAGTACCCATTGCGAGAGAAGCGAGTGGAGTCCCAGCCTGTTGGCTGTGTAGAATTTTTATGAGATGACTGAAATTATTGTAGAAGTTAAAATTTTAATAAAAAAATTGGTTGTGGCAAATGTGAAGTTACAAAAGTGTTCTGATACATGATTGTATTATTGGAAGTTATATATAGTGGTGTGTGAATTTTAATTTTTTTATAAGAATTGATTAATAAGAAAATAAATTATTGGCAGAAAATTCTGAAATCTGTGGTTGTTTGCTTAAAGTTTAAGTTTGAATATCGAAGTTAATTGGAGATTTTTGTATTAACAAAGTGGAATATATATATATATATATATATATGAATCAATTATGAAGTAAAAAAATAATAATAATAATTGAAATTCAAAAATGTGTGAATATTAAGAGCAAAAAGATAAATAAATAAATAAATAAATAAATATGAAACTGAAGTGGATCCGAAGTCAATCTAATCAAATTAATTAATAAATAATTTTCTTTTAAAAAAAAATATAATAATAATAAAAAAATAAATAAAAAATAAATAAAATCAGTCTAGTTTGGTAAGTGAAAAATAAAGCATGCAAAAAAAATAAAAAACAATTTAGAAATTCAGTAAAAATAAATTATAAATAAAAATAAAAATAAATAAAAATTATTTAAGAGTTAATAAAATAAATGCAAGAAATCAAAGTTGGAATAATAAAAATAAAGTGAAAATAAATTTAAAAATAAAAATAAAATAATAATAATAATAATAGCAATAATAGCTGATTAAGTAAATTAAAAGAGAAATATTTTTTAAAATAATAATAATAATAATAATAAGAATAAGAATAAGAAAACAAAGAAGAAGAAGAAATGCAACCGGATAAGAAAGTGAAGAAATGGAATGCAAAATTGAAGTAAACAAGAAACAAATGAAACCAAGTTGGAATTGCAAAGAGCAAAGGACGTGGATACAAAGGATTGAAAGAAAAATTGAAGATACAAGTTGAAGTATTTATTTGAAGTTGGTGAAGTATATGAAGTGAAGAAGCGAGAACAAATTGATAAGTTAAAATTTTCACTCTTGTATTCTTAAAAAAAATAAAAAATAAAAATAAAAAATAAAAGAAGAAATAAACATAATAAAGAATTATAAAAGAATAAAAAAATAAAAAAAGGATAAAAATACATAATAATAATAATGATTTTAGTAATTAGTAATTATGTAAGGATTTTTTTTATATATTTACTTAAGTTCCACTTTTCTATTTACAATCTAGTAGCAATTATTAGCCTCTCTTAGGAACGAACTTAAAAATACTATGAGGAATTCAATTCTCAAAAAGAATTAATTCTTAGTATTCAACACCATCCAAATTTAAAATATTCTATACTATTTGATCCTTATTTAAAAAATTATATATATATATATATATATATATATATATAATATTTAAAAATATATTTTGATATTTTAAAAATAAAATTTGAAGTAATTTATATATTTTTAAATTAAAATGTATTAATATGATATAATATAAATAATTATAATAAAAGATAACTTGCAATAAAATTAAAAAGCTACGAAATAATAGAAATACAATACGCCTTAGATAGCTAATAATTTATTAGGTATTAGATTTGGAATTAAAATTAGTTAGTACTTACATGTCTTATGTAGTAGTTTCATTATTTTTTTAATATTAGGCGCATAGTATTTATAAATAGTTTAGAGTTGGTTGTAAGTTTATTTTTCTTTTAGTATTTGATTGACTTAATTTAAAAGATAAAGACCAAATATGTCAAAGACACAAGAATATAAAGCAAAAGACTTGAATTAGAATAAGGTTTTAAGAAGAAACCAACAAAAACTTGAAATAATCAGATGAGTATTCAAGCAATATTAAGAAAGGTGAGCTAAAATTCTAAGAGATGTATTTTTGAGACTAAAAAATTCTTCAACCTTAACTCCTATATATATCTTTATCTAAGACACTTCTTTAGTGGTTTCTATCAAATTAAAAAGCTTCTTAAGTAGCTCCTATCAATTGGGAAGCTTCTTGACTTCCTTCCACTAACTATGAAGCTTTTCAAGCTATTTTCATCAGCTAAAAAGCTTCTCAACTGACTTTCACTAATTCATAAAGCTCTAGAATATTTTAAAAGATTCTATGAACTTCCAAAGTGTATATTCCTAATATGATCCCTTTCTCTAGCGAGAAGTTCCAAGAGGAGCTTATATTTTTGAAAGTCTTTCTATATACGTGAAAAATTAAGGATATATTGCACTAATAAAGCTAAATATTTTGTTCTCTGTTCTTGGACAATAGGTTCTACTAATCCTTGAAGAAATTACCTACAGTCTTGAGCTAGTATCTCCATTATTGAAACATCCCATCTAAGGATCTGATCTTCATTGTGGCCTTCAAAATATCCTTCAAACAAAATCTCAAGCTTAAAAAGATTTATCTTTCCAAGCTCAAGCAATATTATTAAAGATTGAATATTAAAATTGAGACTTGCATGGTTGGATCTTGTTCCTAATGGCTTCAACCAATATTGTACTTGGCACTTAAATATATCATTTTTTCTTTGTTTAATTGAAGGCTATAAAAACTATACTAGTTTGTTCAAAGCATGCGTGGCAAGTGAATCTTTTGAATCTTATTCTCTCAACATTTGAAGGTTTGACATCGTGATTGATTTACTTCTATTATTCTATTCTATCTTGGAATAAATGACTACATACTAATAAAGGCTTTAATTTAACTTTTCTCTTCTTATAAGTATTTCTTGAATCCAATCTTCACCAAAAATTTATCATTGAATACATTTGGATTTGTGGAGATAGAGTTGATGAAATTCCTATATCTTTTGAGATGCATTGGCAAGATTTTTGGTTGGTTTCCATGTGTGCTTATTAATATTATAGCCCTACCAATGAACAAGATATTTCAATTTGATCCATCTTCACTGTGAATCAAGTCAATTTCAAGATTGAAAGTCAAAGAAATTTTAATATCCACCTTTAATATTTTAAAAAGACATCTTTAAAACTTAGATATGAATTAGGATCCTCGATTGGATATGATATCATCTAGTAGGCCATGATATTAATGTATATTGTTAAGAAAGAATCTTGTCATTTCTTTACTACACGCACTTTTCTTACAAAGAATAAAATAATCCATCTGAGCAAGTCGATAACCAACACAAGGATGTTGTCTAATGAATTTGATGGTGATAGATCCATGATAAAATCTATTGAGATAGAAGATGATGACCTTTTTAAAACAGACAAGGATTGTAAGAGTCTATAAGGGCAACGTCAAGGATTTTTGGACCTTGAATAGATGTCGCAAGAGAGTATAAAGTCCTTCATTGCCTTTCACATTTGAGGTCTCCAAAATTCTAAAGAAATGAGTTCCAAGGTCTTTTTAAATCCAAAGTGATCCATAGTTGAAAAATCATGGTAAGATTGAAGAACATGTAGTTGTATTGGTCCTTCTAGGATATACAAATATTCTTCAAAGTATAGAAGGTCTTCCTCAACCTTGAACTTATCAATATTTTTTTTCAAACGATGCTTGACATCAAGGGTCAAAGCATTATTAGTAGTTGCAACATGTACCTCATTGAGAAAACTAGAATTAATAGGTGTTAAAGTTTAAGAAAGAGTTACTTGGAGTTTAAGCATAATAAGTTTCTAATAGTCAAAAGTCAATTAGGGATTAAGTGGCGGCTAGGGTCTTGACAGGCGGTTAGGTTTAAGGTCTTGACAGGCGGCTGGATTTAAGGTCTCGTTAGGCGGCTATGTTTAGGGTCTCGAGTGGCGGCTGGCTTTTAGATGAATGTAGATGAAGCCTATGTATATTGGATGTGAACTCCACATATAAGTAAAGGGTGTTGGAAGTGAGAGCTATCTCATTCCGCACTTCTCTTTGTGTGCAACCTTGCTGATGCTAAGTGTTGTGGCTTCTAATTTCTAGTTCTTTAACAGGTTATGGGCCCACTCACATTTGCTTGTGAGTTTTAGAAGTTTTATGAAGTCTTTGTTGTTGTGCGGAATAGGTCTTATGGTGTTTGCTAATGTTAGAGTTTGTATGATCTTAGCTTATGTTATGACAAGAGGAGGTTCTGATTTGTAAGCTTAGAGATCTCTAACATTGCTTTGTGGGTTCTTATCTCCTTGGATAGTGAGTTTAAGACCATTGTGAAAGACCTTGATAGTGTCTTTATGTGTTATTGAAACTGTTTCATTAACCTTCTGCATTTCATTAAATAGTGAGTTGAAAGAGTGAAAGAACTTGATTGAGAGGTTCATAAGAGTGCATATACTGATTAGAAGCTTTAGAAGATCACTTAAGAGTGCTTTGAGTGAGAAATCACTCTTTTGTTCACAAGAGGATATTCTGAGTTTCTGCTAGTGCAAATTTGTGATTTTAGATCACATAGGAACTTCTTTTCTCAATATTCTTTGATACACTACTTCTTAGAAATGGCTTCTAGTGAAGGTGAAGGTTTGAGAGTGATTGAGAAGTTTAGAGGTGACAATTTCTATCACTGGAAGGTGAAAATGGAGCTTTTGTTGGCATCTTTGGACCTTTGGGACATTGTAGATGAAAGTGAAGACCCTCCATGCATAGATGCAAGTATTAAGGAGAAGAAGGACTTTAAAAGACGTGAAAAGAAGGCTTTTGGCATGATTGCCACAAATGTGGATGAAGCCAACTTTTCACACATTATCCATTGCAAAGGACCAGCGGAAGCATGGAAGACTCTTTGCAACATTTATGAGAGCAAGAACTTGTCCAACATCCTTTTTACAAGGAGGAAATTCTTCACTTGCAAGATGGAAGAAGGTGAAGACCTTATGGCTCACGTCAACAAGGTAAAGGCTCTTGCAAATCAACTAGCTATTGTTGACAAACCTTTAGAAGATGGTGATATTGTCATGACCTTGCTCATGAGCCTTCCGGAGTCTTATAACTATCTTATAGTAGCATTGGAGTCCATCAAGTTGAAGGAGCTTACAATGGACTATGTGACGGCAAGACTTGCACATGAAGTGACCAAAAGGAAAGAAAAGGAGCATCAAAGTGAAGACTCGGCTCTCTTCTCAAGACAAGGTAAAGGTACCTATTCAAACCAACGTGACAATAGAAGGAGTAACGTGAAAACTTGCTTCATTTGCGGAAAATCAGGTCATTTTGCAAGAAATTGCTACAAGGCCAAGAAAGGAGACAGAGAGAATGCTAACAATGCACATGATGAATTTGGAGGAGATGACTTTGCATTCATGGCAAGTGAAGGCACTTCTATGGCTGCCATGTCTAAGTGGATTATTGATTCAGGTGCTACCAAGCACATGACTCCATACAAGTGTTCTTTTAACACTTATGAAGAAATTCCAGTAACAAATGTTTGGTTAGGAGACAATGGCATGGTACAAGCTATTGGAATTGGCTCCATTGTGGTGGAGATTGTTGTGAAGAATGAAACCAAGAGGATCAGATTGAAAGAAGTCCTACATGTGCCAAAGATGAAGAAGAATCTTCTTTCGGTGAGCAAACTTGTGTCAAGTGGTTGTAAGGTTCAATTTGATATGAATGGATGTTTTGTGAAGACATTGGATGGAGATAATGTTTTAAAGGGCTTTAGAGATGGCAACCTTTACATTCTCAATTGTAAGAAGGTGAATGGAGTTGAAGTAGCAGCATTTGCTGAATTTCCAAAAGATGAAGACAAGTTTGGAATTTGGCATCGACGCCTTGGTCATTTGAATGCCAAAAGCATGAAGGAGCTCAAATCTATGGTAGTTGGCTTAGATCTTGGTCAATCATACAACAATGCCACGACTCTAGCTTGTGAAGGTTGTATTCAAGGCAAGCAACAAAGGGCCTCATTTCCAAGTGGAGTAGCAACACGAGCAAGTAAGTTGTTGGAGATTGTGCATTCAGATGTTTGTGGACCTATGAAGACACCATCAATTGGAGGAGCAAGGTACTTTGTCACATTTATTGATGATTTTTCAAGAAAGGTGTGGATTTTTATCCTTAAAGCCAAGAGTGAGTGTTTCTCAAGATTTAAGGAGTTTAAGGCACATGTGGAAAAGCAATGTGAATGCAAGATCAAGGTATTACGCACAGACAATGGTGGTGAGTATTTGTCAAAACATTTTGATGAGTACTTGAAGATTCAAGGTATTGTAAGACAAACGTCTACTCCTTACACTCCACAACAAAATGGAGTTGCTGAAAGAGCAAATCGCACTATTGTGGAGATGGCAAGGAGTATGCTTCATGCTCAAAATCTTGGATATGAATTTTGGGCGGAAGCTGTGGTGAATGCAGTATACACAAGGAATAGGTGCCCTACAAGTGCACTCACATCAATGACTCCACAAGAAGCTTGGAGTGGGAAGAAACCTTGTGTTTCACACATGAGGACATTTGGATGCATTGCTTATGCAAAGATACCAGATTGTATGAGGTCCAAGCTTGAGGCAAAAGGTACAAAATGTGTATTTGTTGGATATTGTGAAGGTACAAAGGCATATAGGCTAATGTGTTTGGATACCAAGAAGATCATCAAAAGTCGTGATGTTGAGTTTATTGAGCATAAGAGTGCTTATGAGCACTTGGAGATGTGTCCAAGTGGGAGTAATGGTGTGTTTGTGGACACATCTTTAAATCTAGCAAAGAAAGAAGAAGAAGATGAAGACAATGAAGATAGTGGAGACATGAATGAAGGTGAAGAGCTAAAGAAGATGGAGAAGAAAGTCTCTTTGATTCCTAAGACCAACAGTGAAGGAAATGAAGATGTTGAAGATGATGATGATGAGGAGTATCAACCTTTGAGTGAGAAAAGACAAAGTTTAAGAAAGAAGAAGCTTGGAAGAGTGATTGGAGTACATGAAGGTGAATCTTCTTCAAATGAAAGGAGATATCTTATGAGGGAAAGAAGACCACTTGGTGAATGGTGGAAGAACCACATTTTTCCTCAAGTAAGTGAAGAACATGCCAATGTTGCACTCTTTGCTGATCCATTGTCTTTATGTGATGCAATAAAGTCCACTGATGCTATGAAGTGGGAGAAGGCTATGGAAGAAGAATACAAATCTCTCATGGACAATAGAACATGGAAATTGACTCAACTTCCACCAAATCGATCTTCTATTGGTTGTAAGTGGGTATTTAGAACCAAAAGGGATGCAATGGGCAATGTTGTGAGATATAAGGCAAGATTAGTTGCCAAAGGATATTCACAAGTTGCTGGTGTTGATTTCAATGAGACATATGCTCCCGTAGCTAAATTCACCACTATCCGAACCATTGTGGCAATTGGAGCAGCAATGGACTTGGAGATGCAACAAATGGATGTGAAGACGGCTTTCTTGAATGGAGAGTTGGAAGAAGACATTTATATGGATCAACCTCAAGGATATGTTGAAGAAGGCAAACAACATCTTGTTTGTAAGTTGAAGAAATCATTGTATGGACTCAAGCAATCACCAAGGGCATGGTACCAACGGATTGATACATTCTTTGTGAATGAAGGGTTTGTAAGGAGTGAGGCAGATCATTCCATGTATGTGATGCAATCTCAAGAGTTCCTATTGATTGTAATCCTTTACGTTGATGATTTAATCATCTTGGCTAACAATGTGAAAAAGTTGAATTGGATGAAGGCCATATTAGAAAAAGAATTTGAAATGAGTGATTTGGGAGAACTCCACTATTGCTTAGGAGTGGAGTTCATAAGAGATCGTGAAAACAAGACCATTATAATGAGTCAAAGCAAGTACATTGAAGAAGTGTTGAAACGATTCAACATGGAGGAGTGTAAGCCCATTGGAACACCTTTGGAGGCAAATTTGAAGTTGATGAAGCTCACGGATGAGGAGTTTGCTCAAGTGGAAGGTGAGATGCAAAGTATTCCATACAAGGCAGCAGTTGGCTCACTTATGTATGCAATGGTGGCCACAAGAGTGGATCTTGCATATGCGGTGAGTGTTGTGAGCCAACACATGTCTAAGGCTGGACCTTTGCATTGGGCAACGGTAAAGAGGATATTGAGGTACTTAAAAGGTACTAAAGACTTCAAATTATGCCTTGGTGGTAAGAACATTGATTTGCAAGGTTATTGCGATGCGGATTGGGCTGGAGATGTAAATGATAGAAGATCCACAACGGGATATGTGTTCTTTATTGGAGTGGGAGTCATTTCATGGAATTGCAAGAGACAACCTACCATTGCAAGATCAACCATGGAGGCTGAGTACATGGCAGCAAGTCATTGTGCAATGGAGGCTTGTTGGATAAGGCAACTCTTAGAAGACATTGGATTAGTGCAAACAGAAGCAACTCCAATAATGTGTGACAATCAAGGATGTCTTGCATTTGCCAAGAATCCAAAGCACCATTCAAGAACGAAGCACATTGATATTCAACATCATTTCATACGAGAGAAGATTGAAGATGGTATAATAGGTATGAAGTATTGTACTATAAAAGAGATGCTTGCTGATGTGCTTACAAAGGCATTAATGAAGAATAGACACCACGAGTTGATAAAGGCATTAGGCTTAAAAGCCTTTTGACAATTAGAAAAGTGGGAGTGTTAAAGTTTAAGAAAGAGTTACTTGGAGTTTAAGCATAGTAAGTTTCTAATAGTCAAAAGTCAACTAGGGATTAAGTGGCGGCTAGGGTCTCGACAGGCGGTTAGGTTTAAGGTCTTGACAGGCGGCTGGATTTAGGGTCTCGTTAGGCGGCTAGGTTTAGGGTCTCGAGTGGCGGCTGGCTTTTAGATGAATGTAGATGAAGCCTATGTATATTGGATGTGAACTCCACATATAAGTAAAGGGTGTTGGAAGTGAGAGCTATCTCATTCCGCACTTCTCTTTGTGTGCAACCTTGCTGATGCTAAGTGTTGTGGCTTCTAACTTCTAGTTCTTTAACAATAGGTGCTGATGTAATAGTAGTACAAAAGTGAAATTACTTTTGCTTCAACAAAGTTGCATATTGTTGATCAAATGTGTCTCTTCTATCCTTGATACAAGATATGATCTCCTTGATAAAACATCAGACAATAAGTCAATAAGTTATAATAAAATTAAATAAAGATAATAACATATTTTATTGAATTGACATATTGGCAGTATTAAAAATCCAAGTTAATATAAAATAATCCAAATTCTTGTGATTTGTATATTTAATGACATGATATATTATTCTTTCAAGAAAATGACATCATTCTTGAAAAAAATCCTTAATAGCAAAAAACTTATTATTGTAGATTTTATAATTAATTTTGGTAGCAAAGAATTTTTGAAATTAAAATGCAAGAAGATAGAATTTATTGTCTATATCCATTTATACACCTTTTTAGAAAGTTTGAGACAAAAATTCGTCGAGAAACTCAAGATATGGCAAATCCCATCACTATCAACAAAACAGCCTATTTACTGCCTTGGAATTCAATCTACTGCCTTTGACTCCCAATATCTCCTTCTTCAAGACTCCAATTGTAGTAGTTCTTCCACATTAAGTATAGAACTTGAAATCACCTCTCTAGCCACATCTTTGGATCTCCAAAAGCTCTTATACAACTCCTCCAATCCTCAAAAGAGTGACAGTAGGTACAATTTGTATACCTTAACTTCAAGTGCCTACTCCTCCCTCATTAAAACTCTAAATCCCTCGATTTTTATACCAAAATTATAGTCCAAAAAATAAGCTTTTTAATCCTAGTCTTTGATTTTCTAATGCTCTCGTTGAAGTCACCAAAATCCTTGTTCTCCTCACATGTAGCCTCTTCAAAGCCCATTGGACATGACCATTGACCAATAAGAATGAAGAACTTCACCCCTTGTCTTTATTCATCCTCACTTTATCTTCATCCTTCCAAATAGCCTCTTAATAGCTTAAATTTTTATCCTTAGGCTCCCACCTTCTCTCAAGGCTTCATACTAAATATTTAGGTTCTATATAATTTAAAAGCCATAATCAAAGTAAGTAAAAATCTAAAATAATTTTTCTTATACCAACTCCCTTTAATTTACTTTACTAACCATTCTAATACATATCTAAATCTATAAATATGTTATGCATTTTGAGTGGATTTTACATACTGTAAGCAATTACAGTACGACAACGTCCCTTGATGCAATGCTTAGATCTTAATTATTATCCAATAAATCTTGTTATGTTCTCTAAATGCTTCCATAAAAACTTCAAAATTATTAAAATTGGTGATTTTTTTTCAAACAAGGGAGCAAATCATGAAAACTTCAACGTTGTTCAAAATTAGTGATCTCTTTTCAAACAAGGGAACAAACCATGAAAATACTTGCCTTATAAGTAAGGTGCCAACCAATCCAACTTATAATTCTTCTATCAAATAAATATCAAGTTATAAAACTGTTATTAATAAAATTTGCTTGACAAACCGTTGGAACTTTGAACACTGTTGTGTTATAATTTTTATATATATATATATATATATATATATATATTTAATATATAAATTACTACACAATTGAATAAGAGCCATATCAATAGACTTTTATAGGTTACAAAATATGGTTAAAGCGTTAGTTTAAAAAGAATTTGTTTAAAAGGGCTATTATTAAGATTTATACAATCTTATTTTTTTTTAATAGTAATTTTAAGGTTGATTTTATATTAGTAATAATTTTATATGTTTTGAATTATCTTGCTTAGATATTGGTTATCCTTGAAGTTTTGTTTACTTCTTTACTTTGGTATTTAGAACATATATTATGTAAATCTTATTTTTTTTAAAAAAATTAGAAATAAACTTTTAATATAAAAAAGAATAGTTAGGCCATCCATGTGGATGAATGGAAATGGATGATAGAAGTCTCTATTCCTATTGACCAAAAATCATATCCAATGGGCTTCAAGGAGGCTGCGCGAGGATTTATTAGGAATTAAGATTTGTTTTTTGAAAAGATTCAAACATCAAAGGCTAAGATCAATAAGTTTGGATTTTTGGATATGGTTTTGGTACAAATTTTGTATGATTTGGACTTTTTATAAAGGAGATATGGGTGCTCAAAATTAAGGTGTTGAAATTGTACCTACTGTCGCTCTTTTGAGCATAACTTGCGCGTACAAAAAGCAATAGAGGATTGGCGACCAAGGTTTAAAAGAGCACTTTCTTAACTACACTTTTTATGTACAACTTAATAAAATCTAAATTGGAATGAAGGAAATATAGGGAGTTGAACTCAGTGCTTGTAAGCTAAAGGTAGTAAGTGACCTTACTTAACTAGTGGTTATGTTTTGAACTATATCTTAGACAAATTGATAAATTTTTGGTTCAAAATTTTTAAAAGTATATATATTCATGTTATAAGATTATGCACAAAAATTTTGTAGTATTAGTATTTTGGATTTTTGAGATATGAAGAAAATAGTACTTAAGTGTCTTTGAACTAGGATTTTAAGTACCTGCTAGATTTTCTTAAGATATTAAACGATCAAAAATAAACTTACAATTGATTATTTTTGTGGTGAAATTTAAGAGTATTATCTATACTTTGGAGAAAAATTTATAAAAACTGAATAGTTGAATCAAGAGTTATTGAACTCTAAAGTTTGGAAAGAAATAAATCTTTACATGTGAATAAGCTATTGAAGGATTTTTGTGGCAATTTGAATCTTTTTATACAAACCTACTTAAATACAAAAGGGTTTATTTATATAATTTTTCTTTTATAATATTATTATATTATTTGTCTTTTTTATTAAGGACAAAATACTTATTGGAGTCTTGCTAATAAATTTTAAATAAATTCTCTATAGCCAAGTATTCAATGTATCCTCAGATAGAAGTTTATGCCACACGACAACTCGTACCATCATATTTTTCCAAAAGACTAACTCAAGGCTCCTTATATTGTTCAACAAATAGATTTCTTTAGTTTAGCATAAATAATACTGCATCTTCAAGTACAAAAGTTGGAAGAGGGTGCAGTATAGGTTGTAGTATGCCAGATGTTGCATTGTTATGAAGTTTTGCAACAATCCTTTCAATCTCTACAATCCTAATAAATAAAGTAATAAGAGCATTTATAATAGCACCTAATTTGGACTTGAAAGATTCAATCATATTAATATCTTGACCTCTAACCATTCTAAAAGAAAAAAAAATGAATCTATAAAAAGATAATATTAATTTAAAAGAGAATAATTTGCAATCTCTAAAATACTTTAAAATCTTCAAGGAGAGGGGTGATCCACTCTCTCATAAGAGAGATAAAGCTCCAATATTGTAATGAAGAAAATATCAGTTTAGAGGAGGGTAATTTGCAACCTCTTAAGTATTGGTATATCTTTGAGCAGAGAGATAATCCACTCTCTAACAAGAAAGATCCAACTATGATATTGAAGATGAGTTCAATCTTAACAAATTGTCAAAGATACAAGAATACATAGCAAGAGACTTGAACTAGAACAAGGTTTTAAAAAAAAACCAATAAGAACTTGAATTAACCAGATAAGTACATGAACAATATCAAGAAATATGAACTACAATTTCAAGAGATACATTGTTAAGACTAAAGAGTTCTTTAGCCACAACTCTCATATATTCTCTTGTCTAGGATGCTTTTTAAGTAGCTTCTATCAAACTAAGAAGCTTTTCAAGCAGCTTCTACTAAGTGAGAAGCTTCTCAACTGACTTTCATTAATTCAAGAAGCTCTAAAATATTCTAAAAGGTTTTATGAATCTTTGAAGTATATGTCCTTAGCAAAATACTTATTGTACTAAATTTTTTTAATCAATTATTATATTAAATATATCTACTTTTTTATAAAATAAATTAAAAATATATATATATATACATATATATAAATATATATTATAAATTAAATATATTTAAAATAATAATATAAAAAATAAGATTTATTATAGATTAAATTTAAATAATTTTTTTGATACTTTTAGCACTTTTGTGGTCTCTAAAAATCTTATTATAATATCATGTGACATTTAATAATATCATGTGACATTTAATATAAAATAATTATTCTTTTATAATAATAATTATTTATTTATATTATATTTTTATTAAATATTTTTTGATATACTTTTTATTATTAAAATAACTTCTATATGAAACAATGTCTATTTAATTTTGAAATTCATTATTGAGTGAGTGAGTGTGTTTTTTTCTTTTTTCTTTCTTTCTTTCTTTCTTTCTTATTCTATCCATTTCTTAATCTTATAAATTTTAAAATACTATATATGAGTATATCTTATAGAATAATGGCAATATTTGTATATTATTTTGTATATTCAAATTAATTTTTTTATTGTGATAAATTAATTTTTTTCTATTTTAAAAATATTATGTATAACATTATCTATAAAATAGAAATAAAATAATAAATCTAAATTCCAATATTGTAAGTGATAAATTATAAAGCATGCTACAAAGTTTCTTCAAAAAAATTATTGTGTTAAAAACATAAATAAAAAAACATATTTTGTAATAAGAAGTAATAAACAGTCTATTAATTTGTATTTTATGAATTTCTTGACTATTTAGATTTTAAAAAATTTAAGTAATTTTTTTTTTCAGATTAAATAAATATTTTAAGATTGAACTTATCTCAGCTACAAAAAAATATGAATATTCCCAAAAGCGGATAGTAGAAGTCATAATATCTTCCTCGTACCTATTTCTTCGTGACATTTTCCTCCTTATGACGTGGATGACAGAAATGAACACAGACCACACTGAAATCTTCAGTGCTTGGACTCCGTAGTCCAGACGCTGTGGAGTATTACCAGTTCGTTTCAAAGATTCCCTACTTTGCGCTTTTCTTATGTCACTTATCATTTCGGGGAAGAGCTGACACCATTCCACAAATATTTCGGTTCCTGCCGAAAGCTTCTGGGATGGAAGCAAGATCGCGCCTTCGCACCATCGACGAACAGAACATTATGCCGACGAAGTTGGAGATGGTTTCGGTGGCAATGCCGTCGTTCCTAGTCTAATCGGGGCAAGGTAGGCCCAGGTCGACAGATCTTCTTCCATCAACTCCAACAACAAATTTCCAATAGCACTCCAGCCAGGTTTCACTCCTGAAGGTAAGTGATTGGTGGTGTGGCTACAGTGTTTTCGAGAGTGGTTTTAGGGTCCGGATGGAATCCACATTTATTCATGCTGTTCAGCGCTCGAAATTGATGTTGGCTTCACCTACATCGAGACAAAATAATTTCAAACTGGTAAGTTAATTTAGGATGTGAGGAGGCGGCTCTAGAAACTGGAATCATATTTGTCACATAGAAATAATCCACCGTTCGGTGCACGATTTTTCTGTCCCTATTGATATTTGCATATTCGCTTGCAAGACCCATTCTAGGACCGAATTGGGCGCTGCAACAAGATCTATCTTACGTTTGCGTCTAGATCGCACACCATCAGCAGTTGGATTATTCTGCTGAGATTAGATGATTGGTTTCAATACTTGACCTATTCTTCTTCTTGCTCTTCTTCCATATTGAAATTATCATTCTGTCTATGATGAATGCTGCAGAGACAGAATATCATACTGCACTATTTTCTGTCTGGAAGCCGTGGAATGTCTTGACTTAATTTCCAACCTTACAGATAAGCGTATCACCAGTGTAGAGGTCAAAACCCTAATCTTTCTACACACAGCTGTGACCCACCAGGTTCAATTTCAATAATAAACCTTACAGAGCTGAAACATGATGAAGGAAGAAAAGGCTGTTCTCTGGTGCTTCGTTTTCCTCTGATTACTAATTAATCAACATCGAAACCTTACCCTAGGTTGATGAGATTCACATTCTAAGCCACCGTCCACTGGAGGTTTTGTTATAAATGAGTATAACTCAAAGCGCATTTGATTGTGACCCAATTGCGGAATGTGGAACTGCATTGACGCCCTAAAAACTGGGGGCCTGAAAGATAAGCTCTCAAACGTCTGCCTGGTAAAGCACGCGGGACCAATCTCCGGCTAGAATGTGATTGTGGCCTGATCTGCTGCTGATGTTGTCAAATTTAATGAAAACTGGCTTTATGTGGTTGGAAAGTTGTAATATCCAATGGCATTCTAGAACATATCTTGATAGTTTGGAAATGATAGCTGTAGTCTTCACTCTCATTGGATCTAAATTAGGAATACATAGCTATATAGGAAGTGTATGGGTAAGTATCTACGAGTGCCACCAACTTCTGAACAAAATACGCAGTATTTGGCTCGGCTATTGACCAACTGTTTGCCTTGCATATCGTGGCTATTCCATTGAACTCGGTGTAGAGTTTGACTGCATCACGCTCTCTCTCCGCCTTCATCTAAGCCAATTAGATTCTCCTTTAAATAAGAATGGTAAGGAGGAGATTTAGAAGCGGAGAATCTCTATTTTGTGGCTACAACAAATTGATACCAACAAAGCCTGGAGAATTCACTCGATGAGTACTGATAATACTCGCGGCAAGTACCAGATTTGCCCAGGTTTTGAGAGCCACAAACTCAGTCTGTTTAGAGGGTACAGGTTTTCAACTTTAAAAGGTTTTGGTTTCATTGTCCAGGTTCACTCTCATCACGACTGTATGAAGTCAACACTAATATCCTCGCTATTGTCCACAAATTCGGAATAACTTGTACCCAAAACTCTTTGAACCTCGTCTCCATGTGAAGATTATTTCACAAATATGTTTGTTAGGTGAAACGTCAAAGGAAAGGGGACAATTTCTGTGGTTCTGGACAAGAATGCACATGTCCGTGGACAAAGCCAGCATGGGGTTGAAAGACACACCACGGAGGCTTTTGAAACCGTGCTGTTCATATTGTAAGATCACAGAATGATTTGGTACTTATAGGTTGCGATTTAACAAATCAATTTCCACGTAACAATTAACAAGCAAAAGAAAGAAAAAGAAAAAGCCTAATCTCTACATACACTCTCCTCGTCTCTCCTACAATAATAAATGTGATTTCTTCTTTCCAGCAAAATCATGTCCGTTGATGAGAGTTTCTGAATGGGGTCTCTCTCTCAAAGCTTCTACGTGTCTAAGTGAAGATCCACAGCGCCTCTGAAGCTTTGTTGTTATTTATTTATTATTTCTTAGTGTACATCTTAATAGTAACTCAGTTAAATTTCAAGGACATGCAGAAATTTGATGGTTGCCGGCTCCGACATTTTTACCCCAGCTATAAATGCCGGTTATTGGAACCGCCGGTCGCATGGATGTGCGAGAGCATTAAATGCGTATTGATGTCGATCTTGTCGTCTACTCCCAATTTGCTCCAGCTGGTGGAGCCTTTGGTAAGCTCATGATAAGGAGGCCCCACGTCAGGCCCCATATAGCAAAAGAATTTTTATTGATCTATGCTATAGCCGATACTTCACCATCTTGGTCAGACATCCCTCATCTTTGTGGGTCTTTATACGACAACTGTCTTCTCCACACATCTGGCTAGTGCCTCGAATGATTGCTTAAGTCCCGCGTTACTTGCCATCGAGTTTGATTCACACTCTGTCGTATGAACTCGTGCAAATTTTAAGAAATTCTAGAGGATTACTGTTCAGGAATAGTGATCACATGCGCGCAAGGCTGCAAGGTCTGAGCGAGTTTTGCCTGATAGAAGTCGTGACACTGGAAGGAATTGGGAAGGATTTGCAAGAGGAGAGCAAGGAGGAGCAGGATAGAAGCTGGGTATAGGACCTGGTTGTGAAAATGTCGCCCTGGGGGAGGAGTGGTGGAGTAGATTCAAGGCTGGGAAGTTTCTCCAAGAGACGGTGGAAGAACAAATCCCCGGTACCGGACAGTCCTACCACAGTGCTGTCTGCAGAAAGTTCCACTGAGTCGAGTTCCACCACGAGCTCGGATTCAGAGATGGTTGCTAGGATTCGGGGCACGCAGGCTCCCGCGTGTAGTTTCGAGGCTATCAACAGCAACACTTGGACGGTTGCGGCAGACAGGCCAAGTGACTTGCAAGTGGAGGTTAACCATGTTACCTTCCATCTACACAAGGTGCGCGCAAGCTTGTCAAATCCAGAATTCGTCAATGCGGTTAAAATTTGTTGTCATTGTTTTCATGCTTAGAATGCAGAAGACTGTGGTATTGACGAGAGACAAATATGTTGTGGAGTGCAGCTTCCGATTTTATCAAGATGCGCGCTGCTGAGGAGACTCGCTGCTAAGTTCAGCGATTCGGAGACGGCATGCATCCGCTTGGGGTCGATTGCAGGCGGTGCCGAGGCGTTTGCTCTCGCTGCGAAGCTTTGCTATGGTATCGACTTGGAGCTCTCACCCTCGAATGTGGCGGGAGTTCGTTGCGTTGCAGAGTATCTTGAAATGACAGAGGAGCTTGAAGAAGGTAATGTGATATGTAAAGCGGAGGCCTACTTGAGCTCCGTGGTTCTGACTTCATGGCAAGAGTCTTTCGCCGTACTGCAGTCCTGCGAGCACCTTGTACCCGTAGCTGAAGAACTACGGATTGTGCAAAGGTGCAGCGAATCGATCGCTCGCAAGGCATGTGTGGAGCCTCACAAAGTAAGGCGGTCATCTGCAAGCTCTGCTGTAAGCTTCATGCCAGCTGCGACAGAAAATTGGTGGTATGAAGATGTCACCTCCATTTCTCTCTACTGCTTCGAGAAAGTGGTTTCGGCCATGCAAACGAATCTCATGAGTGCTGTCCTTATTGGTGGCGCCCTTGAGCTCTACGCCCAGAAATGGCTCCCAAGTGTCTTCAAATGTACCCCCGAGAACACTCCCAAGGATTCTCCTCGACCATCCGCGAGCCGCCCAAGTTCTCCTGCCGGAGACGCATCCCCTGTGCACGAGTTCCCGTCCCCCACGAGAGAGCCCCCTGCTCATGCCAAGGATTCAAATGCTCCCGAGAGCGCTGCGAGATTACATGATGTCATTGCGGAGCAGAACAGGAATCGTTTCATCATCGAGAAGATCGTGTGCGTGCTACCCCAGCTGAAGGATTCAGTGCAGTGCAGCTTTCTGCTTCGCATGCTGCGAGCAGCCAACATGTTCAACTGCTCGGCTGATTGTCGAATGGAGCTCGAGACGAAGGCGGGTCACCAGCTGGATCAGGCCAGCTTGAGCGACTTGCTCATCCCCTCGTTCTGCCATACCAGCGAATACCTCTACGACGTGGATCTCGTGCGCCGTCTTCTGGAGCACTTTTTGGTTCAGGAACAAGGGTTAGGATCGGGGCTGAAGAACAAATTTTTCAACAGGAGAGTTTTTGGGAATCTGTTTGTGAGTGCTTCCTCCAAGCAGCAGATGCAGGCAGCGGCCCTCAGTGCGAGGTCAAAGCTAGTTGCCAAGCTCATGGACGCTTACCTCGCCGAGGTAGCGCGCGACAGCAAGCTACCCTTGACGAAGTTCCTTCTGCTCGCCGAAGCTGTGCCGGTTGCGATGAGGGTGTCGGATGATGGGCTTTACAGAGCAGTTGATACGTATCTCAAGGTTAGTGACTCGTCTTCAACTGATTCATTTTCCATCTACTAAGATTTAGGGTATACTCTTCATTTTGGAGTTTACCTTCTGATCTGCGTGTGAATTCACTAAACAATCCGTGAATGATTGCAGATACATTCTAGTATGGGAGAACATGAGAAAAAGAAGCTCTGCCGGATATTGGACTGCCAGCGCTTCTCCATAGCGGCATGCATGCATGCTGCGCAAAACGAACGCCTGCCTCTTCGCGTTGTTGTCCAGGTCCTCTTCGGTGAGCAGCTCAAGCTAAGAGAAGCCATTACTGGGATAAGTCAATCGATCCAGGAGGATCGCAACGTTGTCCAATCCGGACAGCCCAGGCACGACGATTCCGTGGATTCGATAGGAAGCCAGCAAGCGATGCTAGAGACTACAAACCAAATGGAGATAAGAGCGCTGCAGCATGAGCTTTTCACCATGAGGCATAAGTACTCAGAATTGGAGCGAAATCATACAGCCATGATGGAGATGATCGAAAAATTGTCGACGACGAGGCCTAGGAGAAATTCAGGCTCAGGATGGACTCCTTGGAAGAAACCCAGTAAAAGTGACCGGTGCCAGGAGTTTCCAATCAAGGCCGACCTCGACTCCTCATTATCGGGCTCGAGAGTGCGCATGACGAACAATCAAAGATGGCGAAATTCGATCTCGTAATCTCAAATGTAGTTTCATCAATTCTTTTGTAGGTCTGTTCATATTGTACTCTGGGTCACACACCCAATACTCAGGTAGCGTTAGAAACAAGGTGACGAACCCTAAACCCTAGCACAGTTTTGTGGGACGGCGATATGTGGCTTGATGATCAATTTTCATGCCACAGTGAGTTGTGGATTAACAGCATGCAAGACGTGGGGGCGAATGTCATTGTACATACTTGTATTTCTAAATTTAGACGAAGGAATGAGCAAAACTGCTCACCGTCCCATTATCCGCGAGTTGACATTTTCGTTTTCTCCTCGGCTCCTATCTGCATCAGAGGTTCTGGTACTTCTGTGGATATTTCATTGATGAGAGGTGTGTGTTGTTTTTGAGAAGTCTAGTTTTGTGCTGTCTGTTTAACCTCTCTGTCCATTAAACCTGATGGTCTTTTCAATGGTCATTAGGCTTCAGACATTAAGGGACACTATGCACTGCACACCCTTTCACGCTTGGTCTTATAACATTGCCTGCTCTTTCGAGTCCAACTGTGCCGTGCAAGATGGAGTTACTGAGTGTCAATGTTTGCCAATGCTGTGCTGTGGCCGATGTGACGTTGGAACCTGTGAACGGACATGTGAACTCTCAAGCAATTTGGTTGTTTCAGGAAGTGATATAAATGTACAGCTGCAAAATGTAGGTCGGGAATGTTGGTGGAGGTTAACTATGTCAATGTCGCGGCGTCCTTATGACGAACTTTGCTAGGCAAGGTCAACGCACATTACAAAAGTGCTACGGTATGGAAACTGCTTCAAACAAATTTGGGTGCTAGCCCTGATTTTGTGATCTGCCACCTTAATTTTTTTTACATACACAAGCTGAAAACGTTGAGAGAGCTAGGTTTGTCATTCGGTTTGTTCCGTTTCCTGGCATAAAAAGGTGGTCGACTCGTCTGCTTCCAAAAGAATAAGTAGTATATGTGGAAGTGGTTTTACGTTCAGATAAGTGTCTTAGAATCATGTGATTGCATACCAATCACACGAGTAATGATTTCACTCCGGCACAGTTGTTCGCTTATGCAGAAGTTTCGACCAAGTTGGTTTAGTTTGTGGTGATGAGAAACAAGGATACAGATGTGCGGTGCAATCCAGCCTGAGGATTTCCATTCGTGGTGATTATGCAGCTAATTGTTACACCAACTTGATTTTATTTTGCATTTGCTCTCACCAGGCACACACCCTGGTAAAATGGTAACTAATTGCAAATCCCCTACCACCCGAGCGTCTCATCTTTCTCGAAGCTTCTCTCGGAATTGCTCAACAAGTGATGGCAATTCGTACGATGAACATGGTGGTGAGCCTATTCCAGAGGTTTCTGACGCATGTGGACCAAGCAAGGATGTTACAAAATCGAACCTCCCTCTGATCCAGAAGAGGAAGCTTGTGCCCTACTATGGAGTCCACCGTGACAAAGAATCACTGGTGGAGGAAGTGGAGACATTAATGAATGCGTTTCAAGATCAGAAGTTCCACTTCGCAGCTCACAAGTCTCATCACCTTGCTGTGCAAATGCTGGGCAGGTTTTGTTTTTCACAATAATCTTTGTCCTGAGGAGGCTTCAGCTTTTTCAGCTTTTTCATCTGTTTCAGGTTGCGTGAATTCACACACATAGTTTAGAATATAGGGTACGTTCGAATCCCACCGAAGCGCTAGTTAAATTCAAAACTGTGTCTGTAGTTGGACCCCTCCGTCTCGTCGATGCTTGTAACACCTTGGTTTGCTTTGTGTTCTGTCAGTAAACTAGAAGAACAAATTAGTTATTTGGAGACCTCAGGGTTGGAAGCTCGTCGAAGCGGAACCCTGACGATGTTGAAGTCGAGATCAAAAGGCTTGTACTCTATTTCCACCTTCCTCACTTTCGAAACTTGATCTGCATCAAGTATTAAGTGGAATCCACAATTCCGAAAGGAAAGATGTCAGTTAATCAGGAAAAATACTACGAACTCATGACGGACAAGATTTTCTTAGCTGCTTGTCAGATTTAAGGTGTTTATATCTTTCGCAAGCTCGTTAAACGTCGCAAATGATAACATCAACATGATGCCCATATTTGTACACTGCTGTCGAGTGGGGTGTGCAGGGTATAAAGCAAGGTTTGGTGACCTTCAGGTGACCGTTGCCGCTAACGCAGGTGAATTGAAAACTCTTCGTGCAGATTACCAAGTCTTGAGGACTAGAGTAAGCCCCTTTCTGACATACTTAAATCAGTATTCATCGTACATGTGTACCTTCAGTCCAGACCATTATATGACATTTTATATGTAAGTGATAGAAGAAATGTTCTTTATCCCGGCTATGCAATGCAGTTGCGGAAATGGTTGGCAACCAAAGCAGGATATTAAGGCTCAACATCT
The DNA here is from genome assembly GCA_036785485.1 of Physcomitrellopsis africana. NCBI lineage: Eukaryota > Viridiplantae > Streptophyta > Bryopsida > Funariales > Funariaceae > Physcomitrellopsis > Physcomitrellopsis africana. The sequence goes on from JAWRVF010001015.1 coordinate 46,198, forward strand.
GCTGTTGTGTCGGTCCAGGGCAAGCGTCTACTACTAATAACACCATAATATGAAACAATTGTTTTGAGCCAATAGTAAGATTTTCATTCATGAGTCAAAAGTCTTTGAACATAACGAACTGCGTTGTTGATTCCCACGTGATTGCAGAATTGAGATCTGAACTCGCAGATATTGGGTTTTGGGACTGGTGGTGTGGTCAAGTTTATTCCTCGTCAGGAATTGTGAATTGCATACAAGTTCTGAAGTCCTCGTCTATTCCTGCGTCTTGGAGCAGGAATGAGAGCATTTAAGTTTGTGTTGGAGCCATTCCTGAATCTGATTGATTGTGGCATCATGGGGCTTGCAGCATTCGGATGAAATTCGCATTTGCTCAAACATCTGGACTTATGTGTATCTGCATAACTCAACTTCGTGCTTGAGTGTTTCTTCATAGTATTTCCTCTAGCTTTGTAAAAAATGCACCGAATTTTCTTTCCAGAGAAAGCAGATTACGAATCATGGGTAGCTACTGCGAACCGTGAAAAATTTACCAAAAATCTGTTTTGGAGCAGGAGGCAACCCTCGAGAGGAACGAGTTTGCCTTGGAATGTAGAAGGTTGCAGAAATGTGTTCGTAAACTAAGGAATTTGTTCAAAAAAGTTCTACTCGAAAACAAGGATGCTGTTCTCTCAAGAGATCATGTTCCGGCGCTCGAAACAAAGCATCAACATCTCGAAGCTTCAGTAACTGTAAGGCAACTTCTCCGCATGCATGCTTTGGAGTAATGTTCACAAATCAAGAGTTAATATTGGTCAATAGTAAACACACACATACACACCAAAACAAAGCTTAAAAAGGTACCTTGACAACCCTGACTGTTGTGCAGGAGAAACGCAAGAGCGTCGATGGTATGGAAAAGGAGTTGCCTAAGTGGAAAGCCAAATCATTTGCAGCCGAGCATGCTCGAGAATCAGATGACAAACGGTTCAAACATCTGCAATCTGACAACAAGTCCCTCGTGGAAGTGTTACTGACCGAGAAGCGGTCACACCAGAACCATACCATCAGGCTGAACGAGTTAAAGTTCCAAGTGAGATTAGTGGAGAGAGAGTCCAGGGAAAGAGAAGCTCTGGAACGTCACACAGCGGAGATGGCCCACGACGGTGCAGCCTCGTAACCTCCTCCTCCCCTGCCTACCACAACTGTAGACAATAACAAAACTGTGTGTGTGGGTATGTGTGTGTGTGTGGGTATGTGTGTGTGTGTGGATATGAATAGTGAAACAGTTGATTGATGAAGTTTGATTGATTCATACGAAACTAATGGGATCCACTTTTACAATTTTATTCTTAAAATGTTATTAGTGTACTAAAACATGTGTTTAAGATGTGAAGCATTATTCTTTGTCCTACGTATTAACATGCTTGTTCTAAAAGTATATTAAAATAGTAAAATTTAATTCAATACAACATCAAAACCTACAATTTTTTTTACAGAACAAAAAATTTAAGCTTTATGGGTGTATTTGCCTGTATTAAAGAAATTGAATCTATTGAACAATATTTCTAGGTCTGAATACAATAATATTAATGGATAATTAGATTTTATGTTTTAAATTTAGTTTTGGATTTTTACAGATTTTTTTATACAAGGCATAATTAAACTTAAGTAAAATTTGGTTTTATATATGATTTTTCTAATTTTGGATTTTTATTCTTAAAAAATATAAATATATAGTATAAATTAAAAATAAATAGAAATAGTATAAATAAAAAATTCTAATTTTTTAAATTTAAAAGTTATGGAAGATAAATTTATAAATTTATAAAATCAATAACTCAATTTTAAATAGAACAAATAAATATTATTTTATAGGTGTTATAAAAAAATATATATAAAAATTTATTTAAATCTTACATATTTATTATTACAGAAAAAAAAAAAAGAAAAAAAAAAAGAAGGTTTTTTGTATACATAGTAAATTTGTAATAGTACTTGATAAAAATAATATTAAAAAAATATTATAAAGGAAAAAATGATTGTATTTTTTGAGATGATCTTTTATGATAAAGAAAATAAATATGTATAATCATAAATCTTGAAACATTTTTGTATAAGACATGAAGAAATAACTTCAAAAATCTGTTCTCTTAACACAACAACAACAAAAAAAGAAAAGAAATAGCAGTTAGAATATGATTTTTGTTGTAGATATATTCAAATTTTTTTTAGCATGAATATAAGTATCAAATTTTGCATTACTTGATATTTTATTCACCACCTAAAAATTCAGCTCCGAACTTGCTCTGGTTTGGAAGGTATCGCTCTTCAAAGTTGGTACTCCAAATTTTGCCAATAGAAGATCTTTCTTTAATAAAATGGCTGCTACTACCTTGTCCTTGATTGTCCATAAACAAGCCTTAGCTTTTCAAAAACCAGACTTTAGAATGCTTCTTTTCCAATAAGTTTCATCTTCAAACTCTTCTTAATGCTCCAAATCTTGTCCTCCAAAGTCACAACTCCAAGTCAAAGGGGCAACAAACACCTTATAACTAAAATAGCCGCCACTGCCTTGTCCTTCATCCAAATGGTACGTACAATATGTCTTTGGAAAGCAAACAAAAAGTCCTACCACTTTCTTAAGATTCAAGTCCTGATTCTACTTTTATTAGAAGTTATGTACAAATGAAACACAACCCAACTTAAGAAAGAAGAATCCACACTTCAAGGAGAAAATTTTCAAGGGCTTTGCCACCGAAAGATGAGAGAGAGCAAGAGTGGCTACTCAAGTCCCTTTTAACCAAGAGCAAGGCGGCCTAGGGGTGGTGGCCACATCCCCACCCTTAAACTACAAATCCCTAATCAATATCAAGGGCCTAAAATGATCCTAAGCCTAAGGTTGATTTTAAGGCTGGATTTGCCTATAACTAAGAATAGATTATATTTTTATCAAAACTAACACCATTAATATGTTACACAATTTTATCCTAAGATTGACTACTCATATGTCCAAATCTAAGTTCAAAAGCATAATTCTAATTAATTTATTAATTATAATTTTTGATTATTATAATTTTACTAAAATACTTTAAGAAACTTTTACTACTACCTTCTAATCTAAACTTAAATGAATAATAATAATCTAAATAAACTCATAGTATTTTCTTCAATTAGATGTATTTTAATATAGTGATTAAAATCACCAATTGTTAAATAATTTTGATTCATAACAATTAGAAGCTGATAATTTTTAAAAATTATTGAAATTCATAGAATTCTAATTTTTGGAATTCTATTACTTTCCAATAATAAGTTAAGCTAGTATAATTGATCCTAGCTCTAGATAATCATTCTATTATTAAATTTAGATAATTTATTATATTCTTATTCAATTTTTTTATTAATATATCAAGCTTATTTTTTAGAATAATAAGAATATGTATTTGGCAAGCATAATCTATTTAACAAGGATTTTAGCCACCAATGAATACTTATTAGCCTAAGTTTATCCTAACTATTGATTTTTGATTGATTTTGGATAAAAATAAAAAATTGAGCCATTTTGATGGCTTTCAGACCTTCAATATATGTCTAATTTGCAAGACACATGTCAAACTTGCAAGATAAGTTTTTTACAAATGCTCCACATATTTAGCTTATTTCACAAGCCACCAATATGTACAATATGTGGCTAACTTGTTAGCCAAGTTTCTAACCTATCCTATAGACATGTATAAAGGTGAAAGTATATCTATGAAGCTTCTAATAAGCTATTCTATAAGATATTATCAAATTAATCTATTTTTATTTATTTCTATTTACCTATATTAATTAGATAAATATTAAAATAATTCTTATGTCTGTAACACAACTCCATATACTCTACAATAAAATAGTGTTATTGAAAGGACAAATAAAACTATTGTAGATATAGCAAAGAATATGTTCAAAATCTTGATTATGAATTTTAAGTAGAAGCTGAGGTGAATACAATATATGTAAAGAATAGGTGTCTAATAAATATTCTTATATTAATGACACTACAAAAAGCTTGGAATAAGAGATAACCTTGTATTTCATATATGAGACTTTTAAATACATTGCATATACAAAGATACTAGATTGTATGAGGTCCAAACTTGATACAAAAAGTACAAAGTATATATTTTTAGAATATTATGAAGATACCAAGGCATATAAGCTAATGTGTTTGAATACCAAAAAGATCATCAAAAGTCTAAATATTATCAAGGAAACTATGATAAGATTTCCAAAAGAAACCAAGAAGAACTTAAATTAATTAGATGAGTACATGAACAATACCAAGAAAGATGAATTAGAACTCCAAGAGATGCGTTGTCAAGACTAAAGAACTCTTCAACCTTGATCCCTATATATACTTCTATCTAGGATTCTTCCTGAGGGACTTCCATCAAACTAAGAAGCTCTTTGAGTAGCTTCTACCAACTGAGAAGCTTCTTGAGCTCCTTCCACTAATTAAAAAGCTTCTTGAGCTCCTTCCACTAATTGAGAAGCTTCTTAAGTTCCTTCTATTAACTAAAAACTTCTCAATCAACTTTCATTAATTAGGAAGCTTTTAAAATATTTTAGAAGGTTCTATAAACCTCCAAAGTGTATATCTCTAATATTACCCCCTTTCTTAGTGATGAGTCTCAAGAGGAGCTTGAACTTATTACATACATAAAAAATCAAGAATATACTACAGTAGTGAAGCTATATATTGTGTTCTCTATTCTTGAGCAATAGATTCTATTGGTCCTCAAAGAAATTGCCTATGGCCTTGAGCCAATATCTTTGTTGGTGAAACATCCCATCCAAGGATCTGATCTTCATTGCGGCCTTCAAAACATCCTCCAAATAAGATTTCAAGACTAAAAGGAATCATCTTTCCAAGCTTCAACAATATCACTAAAATTCAAGCATTAGAATTGAGACTTGCATGGTTGGGTCTTGCTCCTAATGGCTCTAACTAAGGTCGTATTTGGCATTAAAGACTATAAAAATTGTACTAGTTTTTTTGAAGCTTACGTGGCAAATGAATCTTTTGAATCTTGTTCTCTCAATGCTTGAAGGTTTGATATGGTAACTAACTTGCTTCTACTACTTTATTCTATTTTGGAACAAACAACTATATACAGATGAAGGCTTTAATTTAACTCTTTCCTTCTTTATGAGTATTTCTTGAATTTAATCTTCACTAAGAAGTTATCATCAAATATATTTAAATTTGTGGAGATAGAGTCTATGAAATTCTTGTACCTTTTGAGGTGTATTGGAAAAATTTGCAACCAATTCCTATGTGCACTCATTAATGTCATAGCTCCGCCAATGAACAAGTTATTCCAATTTGCTCCACCTTCGCCGTGAATCAAATACCGTTTCAACCTCGTATTCTTCATGGTCTTCAATTTTGATACTAGATAGCAATTTTTGTACTCTTTCTAGAATATGCAACTTCCTATAAGGTTCTAAAAGAGAGACGTGAAAAATTGGATGTACTTTCATAGCAGATGGTAATTTGCTTTTGGATAGAAAATGGTCCCAACTTTCAATAGTCTGATTTATCTCATAGCCTTTTAGTCTTGATATTTTGTCGAAGAAGTCATATCTTATCTCCAATATAAAAAATAGGTAGTTGACTTCTAAATTTATTTACAGATGTCTTGTAAGTATCTTGAGTTGCTTGTAATTGAAGCTTCAAGATTATTTGGTATTGTAATAGTTACTTTACAAATCTTTTAGCCACTCAATTATTGTTCTTTGATATACTCTATAGATCAAGCTTTGGATAATATCCATAGTTGGAATAAAACGGTGTTTCTTAAGTTGAAGTATGAAGAGTATTATTGTATGTAAATTCTACTAATGATATATACGAGATCCAATGATCTTGCTGATAGTTAATATTGCATCAAAAATACTGCTTCAACACTTAATTAACTTATTTTATTTGACCATCAATTTGAAGATAAAAAGTTGAAGAAAGTTTAAAATCCACCTTTAATATTTCAAAAAGACACTGCGAGAACTTAGATATCAACTAGGATCCTCGATCAGATACTTAGATATCAACTAGGATCCTCTATCATCTGGTAGGCCATGATATTGATGTATATTATTGAAAAAGAGTCTTACTATTTCTTTATTAGATGTAGTCTTTTTGCAAGGGATGAAATGAGCCATCTTCGTGAATTGATCAACCATTACAAAGATGTTGTCCAATAAAATGGATGGTAGTAGATCTGTAATAAAATCCATCGAGATAGAGGACCATGACCATCTTGGAATAGACAAGGGTTGTAAAAGTCTATAAGGGCAATGTCGAGGATTTTTGGACCTTGAATAAATGTCGCATGGGAGCATAAAGTCCCTCACTGCCTTCTATAATCGAGGCCACTAAAAATCTTGAGAAATAAGTTCTAAGGTCTTATTGAATCCAAAGTGACTCGCAATGGAAAAGTCATGGTGAGATTGAAGAATACGCAATTGTGTTGGTCCTTCTAGGATATACAAACGTTCTTCAAAGTATAGAAGGTCTTCTTCAAATTTGAACTTATCAACATTTTTTTACAAGCAATGCTTGACATCAAGGACCAAAGTATCATTAGTGGTTACAACACACATGTCATTGAAAAAACTAGGATTGATAGGTGTCGATATAATAGTGGTGCAAAGGTAAAATTATTTTGATTTTAACAAAGTTGTATATTATTGATCAAACATTGCCTCCCCTATCCTTGGTACAAAATATAATCTCTTCAATAGAGTATCAAACAATCCTTGTTGCTTCCCAAGGTGATAAGTCATGACAAAGTTAAATCAAAATAGTAGCATATTCTATCGAGTTTGGCAACAATTAAAAATCCAAGCTGATATAAAATATTGTAAGTTCTTGTGATCTGTATATACAATCATAAGATGTATTGCTTTTTCAAAAAAATGACGCCATTCTTGAAAAGAATCCATAATAGCAAGAAGCTCCTTATCGTGGATTTCATAATCAATTTTGCTAGTTGAGAACTTTTGAGAATAAAATGCAATAGGATAGAATTTGTTGTCTATATTCATTTGTGAAAGTACGGCCCCTATTGCAAAATCTGAAGCATCAGTCTCTAAGTAGAATATCTTTGTAAAGTCCAGATGCACCAATATTGGAGTTATGGTAAATGCCATTTTGAGGTCTTAAAATACCTTCTCCGCTTGAGGCCACCATTCTAACTTGTCCTTATATGTCAATTGAGTAAGAGGGGCAGCAACTTTAGAGTAATTTTTGATGAAGATCCGATAGAAATTAGCAAATCTAAGAAAATATTGTACATCTTTCACAGTCTCCAGAATGGCCCATTGCATAACCGCCTCTACGTTCTTTGTATCCATTATCAAACCCTCAATACATATGATGTATTCCAAAAATTCCATCTTATATTGATAAAATACACATTTTTCTAGTTTGGTATACAAATTTGTATCTCGCAGCTTTTGTAATACCAACTTGACATGCTCTTCGTGTTCCTCCATATTTTTCAAGTAAATCAAGATATCATTAAGATAGATCACTACACACTTGTTCAAATATTCTTGAGAGACATCATTCATTAAATGTTGAAAGATAGCGGGTGCATTTATTATTCCAAAAAGCATGACATTATATTCAAAATATCCATATCTTGTCCAAAATGCAGTCTTCTATTCATCTCTCTCCTTGATCCGTATTAGGTTGTATGCTCTGCAAAGATCTATAGATCTATAGATCTTGGCTTAGCCGAGTTGTTCCAAGAGTCCTAAAATTAATGGTAGTGGATAACGATTCTTTACCATTATTTTATTCAATCCTTGATAATCAACCGACATACATAAGGAAATATCATTCTTCTTCACAAAAAATATAGGTGCACCTGTTGGAGATTTTAAATGCTTAATGAAGTTCTTTGCAAGATTTTCATCAATATAATCTTTCAATATCGAAAGCTTATTTTGAAAAAGATTATAGATTGGACCAAAAGGTGGTTGTGTTCCTTCTTGAAGATCTATAACACAATCATAGGGTTGGTGCTCCAGCAATATATCAACATTTTTTTTTTGAAAAATATCTTGAAATTTATTATATTGCTCTAAAATACTGCCAATAAAGTTATATCTTCTTTAATTGGAGTCATATAAATAACAAATAGTATACCTTCTTCTTTACTTAGCATGGCTGGTAGAGAAGATGTTAACATGGTAGAATCTTTGGAGTCAAAGTTAGATGTGATCATCAATGCCCTTAACGCTCTAGTGGTTAGAATTGCTGAAATTGAAGGAAATTTTGCTAAGCTCCTTGAAGCTACAAGAGTAGAAGTAGCTCAGATTATAATACAACCACTTCTAACTAGTGAAGTACTTCCATCTACATCTCAACGTGAGAATTTGATTATACTGCAGTACAAAGAATCTCGAGTGAGTCTCTTAAAGAAGTTTGATGGTACTCGATCAAAATTTCATGGTTTTATAAACCAAGTTTGATTGGTAACATTCTTGCAACCAGAATGCTATTCAACTGAGGAGTCATGAGTTGGATTAGTGGGGACATTGCTTACTGGACAAGCTTTGTTTTGATTTGTCCTCTTATTTGAGAAAAGATCTTTTATCTTGAAGAATTTTGAGAACTTTCTAGAAGCATTCAAGGAGGCATTTGGAGAGCATGATAAGGCTCAGTGGACAACCACAAAGATTTATTCTTTGCATCAAGGATCATGCTCTGCATCTATTTACGCATCGGACTTCAGACAACTTGCTTGTGATATCAATTGGGGAGAAGAAGCGCTGGTGAGTCAATTTTATTGGGGACTTAGAGATGATGTGAAGGATTTATTGCTATCTCTATCCGATCCTCAAATATTCAATGAAGCAATCAACCAAGCAGTGAAGTGTGACAATTGGCTTTTTCAATGATGTCAAGACCATTATTCCAGAACTACATGGTATCCACGAGGAAACCAATTCTATTCGGCTACTCCTATCAAGAATGTAGAAGCTCAATCTGAAACAAAAGACATGCAAATCAATACGATATATTTTAAGCTCTTCACAACTAAAGAAAAGAAGTGATGATTTGAACAAAATTTGTACTTATATCATGAAGAGGCAGGCCATAAAGTCGGAAATTGTCCTAGAAAATAGACGCCTTGAACAACAAGACTCAGGAGCACAAACGTGCATGAAAACAAGGATGTTGTCATGGTAGAAAAAATTTGCCTCAAGAAAGCATTGAGCTTCTCGCTGCCACTAATTATTCAACTAAGATCTAGATATAATAAAACCCCCAAATTTATATAAAATATTTTTTTATAGGGCTATTACATCTAATACATAAGCCTTATTTCCTCAAACCCTCTCAAAACATAACAAATACTCTAGAACCATCATTCCCCCATAGAGAGGGAATTTTTTCCAAACTTCAATAATCCATAATTTTTAATCCACTCCAAATATACATGAAGTACTGATGTATTCTTCACAACTACCACCACAAATTTCAACCATTGATTCATTAGCAATCTTTAGATATTGCCAAAATCCTAGCAGTAGCTTCAAACCCTTCTTTACAAACATCCATGTACTAAATTCTTCATGTCTCATAATCTAAAAGTCCAAATACTATGAAACTTTGATGAATAGCTTCTTAGCATAATAATATACCTTTTTAGAAAGATTGAAATAAAAATTCATCCAAAAATTTATGATATAGTAAACTCCATCACTATCAATAAAATGGCCTACTTATTTCCTTGGAATTTGATCTACTGTCTTTGACTCCAAAAGCTCTTGATCTCTAAAAGCTCTCATACAACTCCTCCAATCTTCAAAAGAGTGATAGTATGTACAATTTATACACCTTAATTTCAAGTGCCTACTCCTCTCTCATACAAATTCTAAATCTCTCAATTTTTATACCAAAATTGTAGCCCAAAAAACAAGCTTTTTAATCCTAATCTTTGATTTTTGAATGGCCTCCTTGAAGTCACCAAAACCCTTGTTAAGGTCACGGGCAACCTCCTCAAAACCTATTGGACATGGTATTTGACCAATAGGGATGAAGTTTCCCATTCCTTCCCTTCATCTGACCATGCCTTGATTTCATCCCTCCCAATTAGCATCTTACTAGCTTAAATTTTCATCCTTAGGCTCCCACCTTCTCTCAAGGCTTCATACTAAATACTTAGATTCTATATAATTTAAAAGCCATAACCAAATTAAGTAAAAATCTAAAATAATTTTTTTTATACCAACTTCTTTTAATTTATTTTACTAACGATTCTAACACATATCTAAACCTATAAACATATTATGCATTTTGAGTGGATTTGACATATTATAAGCAATTACAGTACGACAATGTACAGCCACAATAGGAACCATGCGGCTGGACATCTCAACACTCCAAATTAATCAAGGTCCCTTTCTTTCAGCTCAACCTTCTCATTACTTTACGGTACCTTTATTTCTTGATATTCAAAAACTGCAAATCGATGCTCTACTAGATTCAAGAGCATGTGCTTGCTTTTTAGATGAAGAGTTTGCCAAGCTTCACAAATTTTTTCTTGTGAAAAAACCAAAGCCTGTTTATATAGAAATCATAGACGGTCGACCTTTATCTTCTGGCAATGTTACTCATGAAACTAAATCATTGAAGGTACGTCTTAAAAATCATGAAAATAGCATTGTGTTTAATATTATCAAGATCCTTTCATGTCTAGTCATTTTGAAACTATCTTGGCTTGATAAATATAACCCATTCATAGATTGAAGGTTGCGAAAAGTAATATTTTCAACAAAACCCTTAAAGGTGGAACCTGCTAAGATAATGTCTAGAAACAATCCCTTGTTCATAAGTGCGAGGGCCTTCATGAAGGAAGCCAAGCATAACATACCCCTTGTCATCTTCACCACGCCAACTTGAGAAGATGCAACTCTGATTTTGGTTATTCTGGAGCAGTATGAAGAATTCAAGGATGTCTTTGAGAAGAAGAATGCTGACAAGCTACCAGAGCATTGATTGTACGATTGTGCTATAGATCTCTAAGAGGGAGCACAATCATCATTTGGCCCAATTTATAATTTATCACAAGACAAGCTCTCAGCATTGAAGGATTACATTGAAGAGAATCTTACAAAGAACTTCATTCGGCATTCTAAATCTCTAGCAGGTGCACCTATTCTCTTTGTGAAGAAGAAAGATGGCTCATTACGAATGTGCGTAGATTATCAAGGCTTGAACAAGATCACCGTGAAGAATCGATATCCATTATCACTAATATCCAGACTCTTGGAGTAACTTGGTGAAGCCAAAATATATACTAAGATAGATCTTCATGGAGCTTATAATCTTGTATGAGTAAAGGTAGGAGATGAATGGAAAACAATATTTTGGATGAGGTATGGATATTTTGGATGAGATATGGACATATAATGTGATATCTTTCGGATAGACCAATAGACTAGCTATATTTCAATATTTGATGAATGATGTCTTCCAAGAGTATTTGAATAAATTTGTTGTTTGTTATCTCGATGATATTTTGATCTATTCCAAAAATATTCAAAAACATGAAGGTCATGTGAAGTTGGTGTTACAAAAACTTCAAGATGCGGGATTATACATCAAGTTAAAAAAAATGCGTATTCTATAAATCCAAGGTGGAATTTATTAGTTATATTATTTCAGATGAAGAATTATTAATGGATCAGAAGAAGGTTCAAACAATAACAGATTGGATAATATCAAAGATGGTACAAGGCGTGCAATATTTTCTTGGATTTGCCAACTTCTATTGTATTTTTATCAAGAATTATTCACAAATTGCAGCCCTATTAACGCGGTTGACATCAAAGGACAAGCTCAAGTGAAGTATCGGAGCACAAGAGGCTTTTCAAGAGTTAAAGTTAAAGTTAAAGTTATAATAGCTCCTATCTTGATACATCCTGACTTTACAAAGGCCTTCTATTTGGAAATAGATGCTTCTAACTTTGCACTAAGAATTGTATTATCATAGATAAAGAAGGATGATAAACTTCACCTAGTTGTATTCTACTCAAAGAAGTTTTTAGCAGCAGAAATCAACTATAAAATTCACAATAAGGAGCTACTTGCAATAGTTGATTCTTTCCAAGAGTGGCATCATTTATTAGAAGGTGTTGCACATCCGATGATTGTATGTACAGATTACAAGAATTTAGAGTATTTCACAATAGCTCAAGTTTTGAATCGTCACCAAGCTTGGTAGAACATGTCATTATCCCGATTTGAATTCATCATTATATATCGGCCAAGAAGACAACAAGGATTATCAGATGCATTATTGAAGAGATCATATCTAAAACCCAAGTTTGGACATGCAGCATTTGATCAGTAGTGTATAACTTTGCTACAACCAGAATGATTTTGCGTGTGCACCACTTCCATGACCATATCAATTAATGCTGATTTTTTAGAATAAGTCCATGGAACATCAATTGTGGATTTATTAGTCTTAGATGTGAAGCAGCACTTTGATAAAAACAAATTCAAGATTGATGATGGATTATTATATTTTGAAGATCAACTATATATTTCGGAAAGATCAATTTAACTTTATATTCTTCAATCTCGACATGACTTCTCGGCCGCAGGTCACTTCGGATTCAATAAAACAATGGAGCTTATTTTTCGAGACTTTTAATGGCCTCAAATGTATAAGGTAGTGAAGAATTTTGTCCTATCATGTAACCATTGTTCAAAATCAAAGAATCCTCGACATCACCTTCATGGGCTTTTACAACCTGTGCCAATTTCAAAGTGATTGTGGTCTTTAGTATCTATGGACTTTATCACAGATTTGCCACCTTCTGCATATTTGATGCTATGTAGGTGGTGATAGATCAATTTTTAAGATGACACATTTTGTTCCATGCAGAAAGACAAATTTTGGTGAAGAAACAGTAAGATTATTTATTGACAATATATATCGATATCATGGTTTATCAGATGACATTATTTTGGATCGAGGGCCTCAATTTATATCAAAGTTTTGGAGGTTTCTTTTTGACATACAGAGGATAGATATCAAACTCTCTTCTGCCTTCCATCCTCAAACCGATGGTCAAACAAAGCAAGTCAATCAAGTCTTGAAGCAATATCTACAATGTGTAATCAACTATCAACAAGATGATTGGACTATATATCTACCATTGGCGGAGTTTGCATACAACAATTTGATCTATGCCTCAATCTAACAAACACCTTTCTTTGTAAATTATGGATATCATCCAAAATTTAATTTGTTGAATAAATCCAAAGATGAAAATCCAACAGCTGAAGATCTTGCAAAGCATTTAATGGAGATCCAAACCACCTTGAAGCTTCAATTACAGGTAGCTTAAGACTCGTACAAAGCTTCTGCAGAGAAATTATGGAAGAATTTTCCTACTTTTCAAATTAGAGATAAGATTTTGCTCTTGCGATGAAACATCAAGAGTACTTGACCTTGCGATAAGTTGGATTATAGGAAGTTGGGACCATTCTACATTTAGGAGCAAATCAATCCGGTGGCTTATTGGCTGAAACTACCCACATCCATGAAGGTACATCTAGTCTTTCATGTTTCTCTTCTAGAAGCTTATAGCAAATCAACTTTACTAGGACGAATACAACCAACACCACCTTGTCTTGAAATCGAGGGCCACATCAAAAATCAGATGGAATAAGTCCTTAATTTGTAATAAAGATGGGAGAAGTTGGAGTATTTAATTCACTGGCATAGTTATGATGTAAATGAGCGGACTTGGGAGGCAACAAAAAATATAACAAATGCGCTGTAAAAGGTATAAAAATTTCATTGACGATATCTTGATAAATCAAAAGTTGGCCATTGATGAAACATGAAGATGAAGCCTTCTCCGAACGTATGTATATAAGCAGGATCCAAGTCTTATCAAAATATAACTTGTTACATTTTGCTTTCTTATAGTATCAAGATTTTTAATTTCTAAGTGTATTTAGATATGACTAGTGAGAATGAAGATACTACACTAGTGATGCCATCTCAACCAAGTAGCTCATGACGTCAACCTCGAGATGAAAAATTAGAAGAACTAAGAAGACATTGAAGAATACTAAATAGCAGGTCACTCGTGATTGTCTTTGAAGCTGAAACAATTCATGAAGGTAGTAGCGAAACGATATTTTCAGGCCATTTTCACAATGAAGACATAGAAGTTCAAGCATGGTCTCAAGTGAAAGGTATTGGTCATTATCGATGGCTACAAGGATCCATAAATCATCTGCTTTGTGAATGACAACTAGAATATATTGCAAAGACTATGTGCCAAATCTTTGATTTCCTACGTTTGTAAATATACATCTCAAATGGCTTCTCGGAGACCTCAAAGCTAGAGGAGGAGGTGATATCAAGGACATACTTGTTAAAATCTTTTAGAATATTCTAGAAGATTCTTAAAATTCTTTAAAACCTTCCAGAACCTTCTAGCATCATTTAAATAGATAGAAGTTGTTTGAAAAATTTCCTAGTTGGTAGAAGTTACTTGAGAAGCTTCCTAATTGATAGAAATTGCTTGAGAAGCTTTCTAGCTAGTAGAAGTTGCTTGAGAAGCTTCTTAGTTGGTAGAAGTTGTTTGAGAAGCTTCCTAGTTGGTGGAAGTTACTTGAGAAGCTTCCTAATTGGTGGAAGTTACTTGAGAAGCTTCCTAATTGGTAGAAGTTGCTTGAGAAGCTTTCTAATTGGTAGAAGTTGCTTAAAAAGCTTCCTAGTTAGTGGAAGTTGCTTGAAAAGCTTCTTAGTTGGTGGATGTTACTTAAAAAGTTTTCTAGTTGGTGGAAGTTGATTGAAAAGCTTCCTAAATAGGAATATATATTAGAGTCGAGGTTGAAGAATTCTTCAGTCTCGACAATACATCTCTTAGAATTCTAGCTCACTTCTTTGGTGTTGTTCTTGTATTCATCTGATTAATCTAATTCTTGTCATTTCTTCTTGAACTTCTTGTTTAGACTTTTAGTCTATATTTTACATCTATGATAGTTAGTTTAGAAAGAATCTATTTAAAAAGATTATTATTAAGGTTTATATAATTTTTTTTTTTTTAATAGTAACTTTTTAAGTTAATTTTATATTGATAATAACTTGTATATATCTTAAGTCACCTTTGTTAAACATTGGTGATCCTTAAGATCTTATTTACTTTTTTTATTTGGTATTTAGAATACAAATTATGTAAACCTTATAACAAAAAGAATTAGAAAGGGATTTTTAGTGTGAAATAAGATAGCTAGGCCATCTATGTGGATGAATAGAGATGGATTATAGAAGTCTCTATTCCTATTGGCCAAAAATTATACTGAATGAACTTCAAGGAGGCTGCCTAAGGGCTTATTAGGGATTAGGGTTTTTCTTTTGAAATAAGTCAAACATTGAAGGCTAGGATCAGCAATTTTGGATTTTTGGATATGGTTTTGGTGAAAATTTTGAATGATTTGGACTTTTTATGAAAGAATTACAGGCACTCAAAATTACGGTGTCAAAATTCTATCTATTGTCACTCTTTTAAGCATAACATACAGAAAGCAATAGACAATGGGTGCCTAGCATTAGAAAGAACACTTTTTTGGCTATACTTTTCATGTATGGCTCAATAAATCCAAGCTAGGGTGAAGGAGATATTAGGAGTTGAAGTCAATACTTGTAAGCTAAGGGCAATAAGTCACCTTGCTTAACTAGTGGTTATATTTTGAGCTATATCTTAGACAATTTGATAGATTTTTGGCTCAAAATTTTTGGGAGTGTATATATTTATATCACAAGA
Source organism: Physcomitrellopsis africana (assembly GCA_036785485.1). Classification (NCBI taxonomy): domain Eukaryota; kingdom Viridiplantae; phylum Streptophyta; class Bryopsida; order Funariales; family Funariaceae; genus Physcomitrellopsis; species Physcomitrellopsis africana. The sequence continues at coordinate 62,032 of JAWRVF010001015.1, forward strand.
TTATGTGCAAAATTTTTGTGGCATTAAGATTTTGGATTTGTGAGATATAAGGAAAAGAGTGCTCAAGTGTCTCTGAGCTAGGAATTTAAGCACCTATTAGGATTTTTGAGATATCAAAAAATCAAAAATAAATTTATAATTGATTCTTCTTTGTAATAAAACTTTAAAGTATTAACTACACTTTGAAGAAAATTTCATAGAAACTAAACTGTTGGATCAAGATTTATTGAACTCTAAAATTCAGCAAGAAATAAGTCCTTGCAAGTGGAGAAAGTTTTGAAGGGTTTTTGTAGAAATTTGAACCTCTTTTGTACAAACCTATTTCAATACAAGAGGGTTTTATCTATACAACTTTTTTTTTGTAAGATTTTTATATTATTTGTCATTTTAATAAAGGACAAATTACTTGCTCGATTTTTTCCATCAAATTTAAAACAAACTCTTCACAGCCAGGTATCCAAAGTATTCCCAAATAGAAGTTCATGTCATATGACAATATTGAATACAATCTGACTTTTGTGATCTTTGAACGACACTCCTATAGACATGGTTTCATGGATGACATTACTAAAGGATAAAGATTGTCCATCTATTACCTCTACATGAATAGGTTTGGATTTTTGTACTTGATGAATTTTATGAAGCTTAGTGAATGCCTTATTTATAAAACAAGTAGATGCCTCCAAATCTAACAAAGCGGTTGTTTGGTGCTTCAGAGGGTTAAAGTACAAAGAGATTATAATACAACGAGCAAGTTGAGTAGAGAGAGAGGAACTTGAATAGTATTGTAATGTTGGATTGTCCAGCCACACGATCCCTATTATGGCTAAACATTGTTATTTTCTTGATTTTGGCAATGTTTTGATTTTGTTTCTTTGGGCACTTGCCAACCATGAACGTTGATCTTATCAATATTGAAATAATTGGTTATCATATTTTATAGCTTGGCTAATGGCTTCATTAAGCGATTGTGGATCTAGAAGCAATAATAATAAATCTTTTATATCATCTTTTAATGTCTAATAAAATTGGTTCATTAGGACTTCTTCTTTCCAATTAATATCATATGCTAATTGCCTAAAATTGGATACATAGATTGATGCACAGCGCGCCCTTTGACGTTGTCGTGGTAAAAAAAATTTATCTCAAGAAAGCGCTGGGCTTCTGGCTGCAATTAAATACTCAACCAAGATCCAAAATAATAAAACCATCAAGTTTTTATAAAAGTCTTTATTTTAAGGCTATTACATCCAATACACAAGTCTTATTTCACAAAAACACTCAAAATATAACAAAATATTCTAAACCCTCATTCGCGTGTAGGAGGGGAATTTTTCTTGAACTTCATCAATTTATAACTCTTAATCTAACTATTCAAATCCACTAAAATTTCACATAGAGTATTGATGTGCTTTTAAAAACTAGCACAATAAGTTTGAACCGTCGATTATTTATCAATCTTAAGATATCGTAAAAATCCTAACAATAGTTTCAAACCCTTATTTACAAATACATGTGTACTAAATTCTTTATATCTCACAAATCCAATGTCCAAATGATATGAAACTTTGATGTATAGCTTTTTAGCACAAAGACTCACCTTCTTGGAAGTTTTTAGATAAAAATTCGTCCCAAAACTCAAAATATGGCAAAACCTATGACTATGAACAAAATGGCCTACTTACTGCCTTGGAATTCAATTAGTTGTCTTTGACTCCCAATAACTCCTTCTTCAAAACTTCAAATGTAGTAATTCTTCCATATCAAATGTAAATCTTAAAACCTCCTCTACAACCGCACCTCTCGATCTCCAAAAGCTTCTATACAACTCCTCCAATCTTTAAAAGTGTGACAGTAGATACAATTTGCATACCTTAATTTCAAGCGCCTACTTCTCCCTCATAAAAACTCCAAATCTCTCAAATTTTATACCAAAATTGTAGTCCAAAAAACAAGCTTTTTAACCCTAGTCTTTGATTTTCAAATGGTTTCTTGAAGTTGCCGAAACCCTTGTTCTTATTGTGGGTAGCCTCCTCAAAGCATATTGGGCATGACCATTGACCAATAGGAATGAAGAACTTCACCTCTTGTCTTCATTCATCCTCACTTTATCTTTATCCTTCCAAATAGGCCTCTTAGTAGTTTAATTCTTCTTCTTTGGATCCCAATTGCCTCTCAAGGCTTTATACTAAATATTTAGGTTCTATATAATTTAAAAGTTATAACCATACTAAGTAAAAATCTAAAATAAATTTTCTTACACCAATCTCTTTTAATTTACTTTATTAATCATTCTAACACATATTTAAACCTATAAACATATTATATATTTTGAGTGGATTTTATATACTATAAGCAATTACAATACGACAACGTAATGCTTGGATCTTAGTTGTTGTCTACTGAGCCTTGTCATGTTCTCCAAATGCTTCCATAAAAACTTCAAAGTTGCTCTAAATTAATGATCTTTTTTCAAACAAAAAAGCAAACCATAATAGTGCTTATCTTGTAACCAAGGTGTCAACCAATCCAATCCCTGGTTCTTTTGTTGGATAAGTATCAGATTATAGAATTGTTATCAATCAAATTTGATTGACAAATCCTTGGAACTTTGAACGCGTACCATCATATTTCTCTAGAAGACCAACTTGAGACTGCTTATGTTGTTGAACAGGTAGATTTTCTTGATATAGTATAGGTAGTACTACATCCTCAAGTACAGAAATTGGGGGTGGATGTAATCTAGATTGTGATACTCCAATTGTTATATCATTACAAAGTTTTACAACAACCCCTTCAATCTCTGCAATCTTAGAAGTTAAAATAATAAGAATATTTATAATAGCGTCTAACTTGGACTCAGAAGATTCAGTCATACTAATATCTTGGCCTCCAGCCATTTTAAGAGAAAGAAAAAATAAATCTATAAGAAGGCAATATTGGTTTAGAAGAGGGTAATCCACAACCTCTAAAATGCTTTAAGACCTTCAAAGAGAGGGGTGATCCACTCTCTCATAAGAAGAACAAAGCTCTAATATTATAATGAAGAAAATATCAGTTTAGAAGAGGATAATCTGCAACCTCTAAAGCATTGGTATGCCTTTGAATAGGGAGATAATCCACTCCTTAACAAAAAAAGATTCAACTCTGATATCGAAGACAAGGTCAATTTTGACAAACTGTCAAGGAAACAAGAATATAGAACAAGAGACTTGAAATAGGATAAGGTTTCCAAAAGAAACCAACAAAAATTTAAATTAGCTAGATGAATACATGAACAATACAAAGAAAGATGAGTTAGAACTCTAAGAACTGCATTGTCGAGACTGAAAAACTCTTCAGTCTCGACCCCTATATATACTCCTATCTATGACACTTCTTAAGGGACTTCCATCAAACTAAGAAACTTCTGAAGCAGCTTCTACCAACTGGGAAGCTTCTCGAGCTCTTTCCACTAACTGAAAAGCTTTCAGAACTCTTTCTACTAGCTAAAAAAATTTTCAATGGACTTTTATTAATTAAAAAGCTTCTAGAATATTCTAGAAGGTTCTACAAACCTCCAGAGTATATGTCCCTAACGGATATTAAATTTTTGAAGTATAAAAGTGCTTGTGAACATTTGGAGATGTATCCAAGTGGAAATAATGGTATGTTTGTCAACAAATCTTCAAATTTAGCAAAGAAAGATAATAAAGATAATAAAAATAATGAAAATGGTGGAAGTACAAATGAAGCTAAAAAGTCAAAAAAGATTGAAATAATGAAGGCTTCTACAATTGATAAAATCAATAATAAAAAAAAATGAAGATATTAAAGATAATGATGATAAGAAGTATTAATCTTTGAATGAAAAAAGACAAATTTTAAGAGAAAAGAAGATTAGAAGAGAGCATAGAATGCAACAAGGTGAATCTTTTTTGAATAAAAGAAGATAATCTTTGAGAGAAAGAAGACCACTTGGTGAATGGTAGAAGTATCACATCTTTCTCCAAGTAAGTGAAGAACATGCCAATGATATACTTCTTGCTGATCTATTGACATTGTGTGATGCAATGAAGTCTATCGATGCTATGAAGTAGAAAAAGGCCACAAAAGAAGAATACAAATCTCTTATAAATAATGGAATATGGAAACTGATTCAACTTTCATTGAATTGATTTTCATTTGGTTGTAAGTGGATATTTACAATCAAGAGGGATGTAATGGATAATATTGTAAAATATAAATCAAAATTAATTGCCAAAAGGTACTTCTAAGTTGTTGGTGTTAATGGTGTTGATTTCACATGCTCTTGTGATTTAATTCACCACCATTAGAACCATTGATGCAATTAAAGCAATAATAAACTTAAAAATGCATCAAATAGATATAAAGATGATTTTCTTGAATGGAGAGTTAGAAGAAGACATCTGTATAGATTATCCTTAAGGATTTGTTAAAAAAAAATAAACAAGACCTTGTTTGAGATGCAAATGATAGAAGATCATTCGCAGCCTATATGTTCTTTATTGGAATCAGAGTAATTTTATTAAATTACAAGGAACAATAATAATTGCAAGGTCCATAATAGAGACAGAGTATATAACAACAAGTCATATTATTATAAAAGTAATTTAATTAAGATAGGTTTTAAAAGACAAGTTTTGACATAAAGTATTATAGAATGAAAGATATAATTGTTGATTTGCTCACAAAAGCATTAGTAAAGGATAGGCATTACATGTTGATAAAGGCATTGGATATAAAAGCTTTTGGCTAATAGCAAAGTAGAAGTGTTGAAGAAATAATAATGATAATATAATAAATTATTATATAATAGATATTATTTTAAGTAAGTTGCTCATGGTCAAAGAGTTGATTCTTGGGATATGGAAGGACTATCCAATGGATGAGCCACAAAGACAACAGCCTTGAGAGTAGATAAGAGTATAAAAAATATATCAAAATATATATTAATAGTAGATAAAATGTGAAAAGATGTCTTAATGGTAGGTTGGATGAATGTAAGAAAAAAAAAAATAGAAGTTGTCTATTAGGGTAGCAACCACCACTTATAAATAAAGGAAGTTGGAAATTAGAAGAGTTATCTTACTCCACACTTCATTTTGTGTGCAACCCTTGCTGATGCTCAGTATTAAGACTTTTTAGTTCTTTTTTCTTCAATATATTTTATAAGTTTTGAAATCTAATTATTTTAATTTTAACATTAAAATATTATATAAGTCTATTTAATACATGATAATTTTTTATATTTGATTTTAAAAATTTAAAATTTATCAATACTTTAAATAAAATTTATAAATTAAGAATCATTTAATAATTAAATTATTAATCTAATACCACATATTCAATTAGTATCATTAAATCTTATAAATTTAAATAAGTATTAGAAAATAAAAAACAAAGAAATAATATTTAGATTATTTCATTTATAAATTAAATTTAAATTATATAAAAATATATAAATATCTTTTTTAATTAAGTAATATATTTACTAATACTACCTTAAGACGAAGGTGTCAATATTGTATAGCTAAGATTCACAATTACAAATATTTTAATAAAATATTTCAAACAACTAAATCCTATAAATTTTTTTAAATTTTTTTATAAAAATATTATTAGAATATATAAGAACTATTTTAGTATATTAAACTATTTAACCTTATATTTTTTGATAATTTCTAGTTTCTTATAAAGAATTTTTTAAAAATGATAAGAAAAAAATGAATTATTAATAACTATATTAATAGAATATATTATAATACTTACAAATTGGTACCTATAGTATTATTATAATAGGGATATATAGCATATATTTTTTAAAAACTTACTAGATGGTAGATTAGTATCATTATCATTACCAATAATAATATATTTAATTAATATTTATACAAATATTTTTATTCTTTACAACCAAAAAAATAGCAGATATTCTTATTATTTATTCTTTTGGTGTATTTAAATATATCAATTCTTAACTTTGTAATATTTTATATAAATTTGATTTTATAATATTTTAAATTAAAGAATTTAAAATTTTATAAAATCTTGTTTAAAATATTCATGATAAAGAGAAAGACAAAACATTTCTGCAATAAATAAATAATTAAATCAAAATTATAGATAAATATAGAATCAAAAGAGTTAAGCTAATTAAAATTTTGAATCTTATGCTATTAATTTAAAAATAATATATTATAACAAAATAATTTTAAAACTAATAATTTGTTTTAAATTATATATATATATATATATATATATATATATATATATATGTTATTGAATTATGTCTACTTGGCTTATTGCATATTATTTTAATTGATTAGAAATTTAATTTCATCAATCAAAGAATACCACCTTAATGTATGTTTTATTCTAAAGCCACTATTTGAATATAACGAGTATATCCATATCAAAATTTATGTAGTGAATGTTATTGAATGATAATTACAATATTATGAATCTAAGTACTTAGGGGTATATTAAAAAAATTTAAATAAATATATTTTTACTTCTTAAATTGACCAATAAGATCCAAATTATATTAAGAAAATTCTAACATTTTTTACTTTTGGTTCTAAAAGGTTTTTTTAATATTTTACTAGTACTTTTATAAAACAAGGTTAAATATAATTGACATGTTTTTTTAGTCTCTATTAAAAATATTTATTGAAAAATTTGAATTATATGCATACAATTTAAAACAAACTTTATAGTTTTATACAAATAAACTAATAATTTAATTAATTAAAGTATATATCTTATCCATTTCAGTAATATTTAATACTTTTATATTTTTTTGTATATATGTATATTTGTATATATATATATATATAAGTATCTATGTGTGTGTATTTTAAAACTTGTATGTTTAATAAAATAATTGTTTAGAATTTTGATTTAATAATGTATATTGATTTAACAATATATATTTTTCAACAATAAAAATCAATTGATAAAAGATTATTTTTATTATTGAAAAAAAATTTAAACTTTGTGTATCATGAATTAAAATAATATTTTAAATTTATATATTATTAATAATAAGTATTCAAATAAGCTATGTAACTTCATTATAATCTTTTATAACACTAATGTTAGAAACTTATAATATTTACATTAAAGTAAGAAAAAAGTAGGTTTAATAAATATAATTATATCAGATAATTTTAAATACTATATATATATATATATATATATATATATATATATGAATATATAACTATATGAATATATAATTATAAATATAATATATCATAAATTATATGAATTTTATAAATTTAATAATATGTCTTATTTACAAAAAGATTAAATTTAATTAGATATACTAATGTAATAAAACTTTGTGTTCCTATATAAAAAGTCTTTAAAAAATATGTATATTATTATATATATATATATATATATATATATATATATATATTTAAAATTTTAATATAATTAAAAATTAAATAAAATAAGTTGATTAAATAATAATCTATCTTTTTAGATTCTTTATATAGATTAAAAAAACTATTATACTACTATTAAGTGCAAAATATTAGAAATATTTGTTTTTAAAGTACCAATTGAATTTACTTGTCAAATAAATAGTCTTTACATGTCCAATCAATAAACCATAAGTTTTTAATTGTTTATTCCAATGGATTTTATTACTTTTAAAATTTTATTTTTTTGGTCATTTATAAATTATAACTTGGGTTTTTGAAAATTTTTGGGTTTCTTCAAGAAAAAATTTTAAAATAAGAAAAAATACTTTTAATGCTAAATTTTTATTTATTTATCTATTTATAAATATATTAAAATATAATAAAAAAAATTGAGAGTATTATTTTTTATAAACATTAGATAAAAAATATTTCTAACATTGATTAAAAATTATAAAAAAGACAAGTTTAAAGTTCATAATGCTCAAAGAACTATGCCTATGACTATACAAACTATTAATTATATTACTATAATTTTTTAAAAAACTAACAATCAATACTCTACCATAATAATGAAAAATTCCTTCTAGAAATCATATCCAATTAAGTAATCTCAATGCTATTGCTAATTAATTAGAGCAATACTTAGAACTAATATTTAGAAGATAAGTAAAGAATTAATATATGGAGAATAAATAAAAAACTAATATTTAGAAGATAAATTTTAGAACCAATAAAAATTTGTTATAACTAAATTGTAATCTCTATTTTAGAAAAAATAATATATAAAAAAAATACTACTACAAACTATTTATAATTCTATTTATAAATAGTATTAGATATATTTTAATGGATTAGATTTTAATTTTAGAAAATTATTCTTTTAAAAAATATTATAGAATCTTTGAAGGCTCTATTATATATATATATATATATATATATATATATATATATTAAGTTCTAATATATTTTTAAACTAATTTTGAATCTTAAGTACAAATATATGTAATATATTAATGATAATTTTACTATATTATATATTTTAAGTTATCGTAAAAACTTTAGTCTCTTTTTTTAATCTTATTTGATTAGACTCTATTTATAATATCTTATTTATATTATAAAATTAAAATTTTTTGATATTATAATATTCAATATATTTTAACTCATAATTATATATATATATAGGTAATTAGACTATAATAAATAGGCTTATTAATTTGACTATGAGATCAATGAGGAAATAAGACTAATTTTTTCAATTTAAAACATCATATGTCACAAACTTTGGAATAAAAATATTTGAAATAAAAATAAAATTAGATAGTATAATTAATATCTTATGATATCAATAACATATAATTATAAAACAAGACAAAAAGATCCATTGTCTATTCAAATTCTATAGAAAATATTGTTAAATCATTTAAAATATAAAGAACTCATTTTTTTAAGATTTAAAACTTGACTTAGTAGCATCCTATATACAAGCAATTATAGTCATAATAATGTATTGTTATTAATTGATAATCTAAAAATATTATTAAAAAATATTTATATAATATAAAGAGATTTATATAGTTATATACATAATCAATAGAAAAACAAAATATCTAATAACTTACAAAATTTAATTTTTATATCTAAAATAATTTAATAATATTAATATTTTTTTTTAATTTAATTTTTTCTTCTTAAACACCTTCTTTTAAATATTTAGAATATCTTTTTGTATAAATTAAAAATAATAAATATAATTAATGTATACCATAGGATTTAGATTTTTTTATATTAAAAGTGGAAATTTACTTCAAAGTATATAAATTTAAACTAACATAAATACATTTAAATTCTTATTAAAATAAAAAATTTAAAATATGAATTAAGAAAAATTAATATATATATATATATATATATATATATATATAATTTGATTAAAAAATTTACCAAAGTTTTTAAAATTCACTTATTCAACTTAGAATAGGATTGGCAATGCATAATATTTGATATTTGCTATAAATCAACTGAAATATTTTTTTGCTTGAACTTTTTTTTCCTGCTTACATTATATCTTTTAATATTGTCTTTGTTTGAGACTTGTAATAATTAATACAAAAATTTAAATAAATAAATTTACTTAAAATAAAGAACAAGGAAAAAAAAAAAGTATGTGATATTATTATTATTTGAGTCAAAACCTCTCAGTAATTATTGTACAAATGGATCACCTTAAGATTTTAAAAAAACGACTTATCAAATAAAAATAAAAATATTAAAAACTAATCTAATACATATAATTGATCTTTGAAGAAACTAGTAAGATAAATGGACAAAACTACTTTAAATCAAAACAAAGCCTGAACAAAAAAAGAGTCTAATGGAATCAAACGTTTATACAGAATTTGATATTTTGTTTTATGTAGAATTATAAGATTATGCATTTGTAACTATAATAAATTATTCTTTAATATTGTATGAAAAAAATATATACAAGATTTTTTTTGAATGTATATTATAACTGGATATTCAATTGAATGTTTTTGCATTTGAACTTGAAAACTGACTGGAGAAAAATTGAATCAAAATAAATAGAAATATTTTTGTTATACATACTTAGTTAGCATAAAAGCTTTGGAATTACAAATACATATGTGCTAAAGGATGCAATTTAAAGTTGTAGAAAAATGTAAGGAAACATTTCTGTATACATGAGTATGTTTATATATATAATGGCAAAAGGTGTTATGCATGCTGTATTGTAAAAAGAGGCATGTTAAGCCACATGTGGATATATATATATATATATATATATCTATATATATTATTTAAAAATTTGGCATTAAATAGACAATAACATGGTCAACATTTTTATGAACCACAATATTCTAGTGTATAGTTCTATAAATTTCTATGTTCTTTCTGCTTTAAATTTAAATTTATAGTATAAATATAATCAAATATCTCCACCCTGAAATTAAATATTTTATGATACCTATATAAAATGATAGAAAAAGATATATACATATACATACACATACATACACACACACAATGAATGAATTAAAATAAGCATTACTATTAAAGCAGTTTTATGGCAATGTCTGAATAATAACACATTTCCAAATACATGTATATAGAGAGAAATATATACATATATATGAAATACAATAATAAAATAGTACACCTTTATTTTTTTACAATGAAAAGTCAACATAAAATCAATTTGCCATAATATCTTTTTGAATGAAATAAATTACAGGCGGTTTCTACTATATCATTATATATAGTACAAGGAAAAGTAAATGAAATGGGGGGTAAGAGCAACCTTTGGAAATGTTAATGAAGAGATATCTGTGTTGGGTTCCATTCATCCATTATTTATTTAGGTCCCAATGGGTTTTGATAAGTGTCACAATGTGATGTCATCAAGAATCAATGAGGATGGCAATTGGGAGAAGGGATGAATGGTGGCATGATGAGCTGTCTATTTTGAGGGGGGGAGAGGGTCTGTCCATTCAGTGGCAATCATAGAGATGGAAATGAAGGAGGGCTTAATCTGAATTATCAACAATGTACTCTAACCCTTATTAAATGATGGAATAAATAAATGAGTAAAAACAAGGGGTGGGAGGGGGTTAAAGGATCCTCATTAGGGCCTTGAATGATCAATGAGTGGCTATGTCAAAGTGCAAGTCTTACAATGATGGTGCCAACAACATGGGTGGTTGCAATCTAGAGCACCAAACCCTAAAAATCTAAAACCCTTATAAAGTTGTCTTCCATATTCCCACCAACCCTACATAGCCAGCTAACCCTAACCATGACCTTCATGGAAGCTCCTTGCATTGCATCCTGTACCTCCTCTCAAAGGATTTGTGTAGCAGTCTTCTTGTTGGATATCCTTTCATGATGATATACACATGACAGAAAAAATGAAAGTGGTCAATCAACATCAAAAAGAATTGGCCTTTATAGAACCATTGAGGATTTTTGTTTTCAAAAGTTGAATTGCTATCAACCTTTTGGGTCCAACAAGTTGAACACATAAACCACACTGTAAAATTAAAATCCAATAAATAGTATGAACTAAAAATGACAATTTCAGCATTGAGCAATTTATTATTATTTTAATTGTATTTTTTTCACTTGAAAGTGGGTTCAAAGCATGAGCTCAATATGGAACTTCATAACAGTCTTAGAATGGGCCACTATGTGTGTCTGTGTGTGTTGTCTGTCTCTCCCATACAGAGTGTTTGGGTCCATGTGTGCACATTATCTTCAAACAAACAAGAGTTTCCTCTTAGAGTATAGTTCACATGCATGCTGACTAGGCATGAAATATAACGAAATGTAAGCTTATGGATCCCAAAAACAGGTAACACATGGGCAGAACATTCCAAAGCTACCTTTCCCAACTTTCTTTTTTTCTTTCTCTTTAATTTATTTGTTGATAGGATAAACCAAAAATTACTATTGTAATAATTCATAGGATACAGTCAAAGAGAGTATTCATGTACCAGGGAGGACAAGGTATTGAAAGCTGGGATTTACAAGGCTTTCCTTCAACAGCAAATATGAACAACCACCCACATAGAAGCTTGCTTGGCTATGAGATCCATTAGTTACAATTTGTATTTATATCATAAAAACTGCCCTAATTATTGCAAAAAATGAACACCACGTGCAGCACAAATCTTCTCAATGTAATACAAAAAAAAGAAAAAGAAAAAAAAAGCATATGAATATAAGATGCAACATCAATAGCTTTTTGCTGAACTACAAACTATAGTATCCTACATATTTAAAATTGATTTATTTCTTTTTTAAAAAATACAATTACACGAAAAGGAAGAAAAGTGGGAGGGAGAAAGGAGAAGAAAAGGAAAAGAAAAGAAAAGAAAAGAAAATGGGTATAGCTGAAGTTTAAGAGGCAGATCAAAAAGTTGTTCATCTTTGATGGCATAGTGGTAGCAGGAGTTATGCATTATTTTTCTTTGTTATCTTGACACACCAATATGTATATGTTTATGAATACACACACACACACACACACACACACACATAACCTACCAAAACCTCCACATTACAACAAGAAGGTCCACCTACAAAGGAAAAATGAATGTCTCTTCATATCAATTTCTCTTGTGTTCCCAAATATGTCCATACATTATTTATCAATATGAGTATTTATATTTACTTATACATACACACATAGATTTTGAGCATTTGGATGGAGAGACTTATAACTATCTTGAAAAATATGAAACAACTTTCTCCTCCAATGACATGGCCCATTCACACCCATGACATTGACAAATGTACCCATTCATCCACCTATCCATCCAAACACAGACCCCTGTTCAAATGGATTATTATCATGAGCACCCAGGGTCAGTTACAGTGGCAACAGGGGGGGGGGGTGGTTTTGTGTGTGTGTGTGGCGATGAAAGGGCGTGGGGCATGATGAAGGGGGCATGGGAAGGAAAGGGGGAGCTGGGAATCGGGTGACAAGTCACGACTTGATTGCATGTCATTTGCTGATACAGAAAGAGGGTACTGGCAGAGAAGGGCAGGGTGGTGAGGAGAAAGGGGGGATTAAAGAGAGGAGGATGGGGGCATTGCGAATTGGGAGCATCCCCTACACAGCCTTAGGCAGCCTCAGCCTCGGCGTCGGAGCATGTGAGACTCATTTACTGGCTCACTAATACCTCGCTTGCTCCATCCCCCTCCCCCTCAACTGGGTCTCAGCCTCAGCCCCACCCCCTCCGCCTCCCAGCCCCTCTGCATCCCTCTCTCTCTCCCTCTCTCTCTTAATGTAATCCTCGTGCTCCTCCTCGCCCACTCATGCCTCCCCAAAAGCTTTGAACCCTGTCATCATCCACCGCACCATCGCCTCTAGGTGGGCCTCTCTCTCTCTTTTCCCCAACTTTCCCTCCCTCCCTCCCTCCCTCCCTCCCTCATTCCTTCTGTGTGTGAGTGCAGGTTTCACTAGAAAAATGATCCCAATCCGTGACGGCGCGAACTGATGAGCAGACCTCGCGTCCGGATCCTCATCACCAGACTCCCTGCCGCTGTCATTGTCTAGCTCCTCTTTCCACCCAGTACTTGCAACTAGAACACTGACTGGCACGTAGCAGGGAAACTTAGCATTCTCTTGCTATTTGTGCCATGAATATAATCAGGGCGAGAAGGTTTGTGCCATGATGAACCACCGACCTGCCCTCTCTTAAGTTGAAGCAGCTTTGAACCGCTGTTTCTTAAAATTTTGGATACCTCTACCCCCTCTCCCCTTTCTTCCCGTTCTCTTTACTGCAGTGTGGTTTTGACTGCAGGCATCCTTGCTGAGCCTCGGTCCAAGCGAGATCTGGGATCGATCAGCCCTGCAACGTCGTTCGTTCAACTTCTCTGAATGTCGATGATCCAGCATCAAACGGAGTGAAACGTCTGAGGGAGACTCTGATGAAATAACCTCAATTTCCCCTACAGAGCCATTTGGCACAAAGCGGTGGGCAGTTTGGGTTCGTTTGGGCACCACCGTGCCGACTTAGATCAGTGCTGAAGTTGTTGCCGTCGAGTTGTTGTCGTGCTTCTGATTCGAATCACAACATAGAACGCCGTTTAATATGCTTTCAGCTTGCTTTCGGAGAGCTTTCTGGATAAGAAGCAGAATTATTGGCTAATTGTTAACAACGAATGTGGAACTAGCAGAAGGATTGCCGGCTTCTCATGATGTCATTATCACGAACTTCGTGTGGTGTTCTCAGAGCTCTATCAAGAACTAGGTCGTCTCATGCTGGGCTGCCAATTGCTGAATCTTTAATCCTGACCAGTCCCTCCTCCTACATTCCTGTTGTCTGGAGTGCTTTGCCTCATTCGGAAATATGCTTACTGCGGTTTTTCATGATAACCAGACTGTGGACCAGCACCATCAACCTTGGCCGCGAGGGCATTCGGTTGCTATCATTGCGCTCAAGTACCTTGTCAACTATCACTAGCTTGGAAACAATTATTTCTGCAATACATCAATTCTCCATCCTTTCACCATACACAGGGGCTCTTCAGATCCTTGGCTTGCTTGAAAAGGTTGGATTTCACCGGCGCATTTCAACTCTGAGTAAGCTGTCGGACCGCTGGAAAGCCGAGACGTTGCCTACTGTTTGTTTTCTTTTCGAGGACTACTGTCTCTTTAGAAACTTCTGACGAGATCCTCTGGACCTGACGTAATCATAAATATTCACCACTCTTCTAGGTTGGCATATCTGTCCCACTTGTGTCGTCTCCATCAAAGTCATTGCCGAACCCTGCATAGAAAAGATGAGCCTTATGTTGTGAAAAATCTCAGGGCTTGTGTCATCCCTAAGAGTTGTCTCTCTACCTCTCTAGCTCACAACCTCATCCGGCTCCTCTGACCTTCACATGCCCGTAGCTTCCTAGGCACTGCAACATCCTGCACGGCTGAGGCATCAGATTCATGTAAGTAACTCCCCATCTCATCCTCGAAGCTAAATGTGTGTGTCCTTCATGCCCGACCTTGGAAAGCCTGTGACAACCATTGTAACTGGAAGATAGAGGTCGCGAGCAAACAGAACGAACAAGTGAAGTTTCCTCATTCAGAACAGTTTCCTGGACCCCAAAATCGACATTTTAGACAAATTCGTACTTGGAGTCCAAGTTTCAACCGTTGAATAATCCAATACTCTAGCTACTCAATCGCCCAAGATCTTACAGTCCTTTGCATATACCTCAGCGTTTGAGTACAAGCCGACTTATCGCCAAAAAACTTTAACACCTCTACTTTGGTTTCGAGGGTGATTGAAGAGTGTTTTTCAAATTTCGTCAGTGGAAATACTGCTAGCCAGGCAGCCCAAACTACAGTTGTCATGGATACCTTGAATCAGTGATCGCTCTTGTGTAGGTGAGGAATACAATAAAATATTTAGAACACCGACAGGTGACGGAGATAACTTCGACGCACAAGCTTCCATCAAGCACAATATGAATCCTAAAGGGTGTAGCTGAAACTTTAACTGGGATAGTGTACTTGTAGGAGTGTCACGTTTTCATCATTGAGTGACTGCGAAGTAAAGAATGTTTCCTGGTGGTGAGGTCCTCAGTTTGGACGAGTGTAATCTCCAATTTGTAATAAGACATTCTTCGTGAGCTGTATCCCTTCTAATGAGTCGAATTTCAGAACGTATGTGAATGAAGTTGTCTGACTTTGAAGTTAAAGATATAAGCAGTTGTTTTCTGCTTGGCGTTCGCATGAAATAAATAGCTTTTGGATGGTTGTTTGTAAGGTAACGAAGACTTTGCCGAGCATTTTGAATGGGTTCAAATTACCATTACTACACCAAGCCATTGCTGCCCGGACGCGAAAACGCTATGGTGAGTACTGGAAATTTGATGATGCATCAGATTCTATGTGGGAAATTACTCGGAAAAATAAGCTGGTTTGGATGCAAACCTATTCATTGTTATGTTCGCGTAATCTTGCATGAAATCTGTAATTACATTGAACCTCGTTGCGTGAACGTCAGCCTAGGTTTGGACTTAATTCATCCGGCTTTGGCTCGGAACATATCTTGTCCTATATCTCGCAGCTTCTTTATGTTGATAAGGAGACCAGAATTTGAATCGGCTGGTTTAAAAAGGATACCCTAACTGTAAGCTAACCTTTCTTTGCAGGACTTCCCAGCCGGAAGCAATGGCAATTGTGGCTGCGATGACCCTTCGCAAAGGTCCCGCCAATACCTTCACCTTGACCAACGATTCATCCTCAAGACAGTGTTTCCTGGTGGATTGAGTGATAATAGCACTGAATACGATGATGACGATGAAGGTGGATTCGCACGTCTCTGTCCCAGCATTTGCAAAAAAAGTTCTAACGGATGGTCGGTTACCTTATTTCGGATCACTTCCGAAGATCGATGGTTGGTGGTACTGTTTATGCACCTTCTGATTCTTCTTTGCAACTTTCAATCATGATTTCAGGGGCAAATCAGAAGTTAAGATTTACTATGGCGCAGTTGAGACATCTCGAAGACGCTTTCGCGAGACTGCAACGGCCAAACGCTCATCAGAAGGCCACATTGGCGACGGAGCTGGGAATTCAACCGCGGCAAGTGGAAGTGTGGTTTCAAAACCGCAGAGCAAGAGGCAAAGCCAAGCGAACGGAAACTAATTGTGAAGTTCTCCGACAGCGCTGTCAGGACCTCATTGTGGAAAACCAGCAGCTCAACTATCTCATTCAGGTGTTACCTAACATATACAGTGTAGAATGGATGTTAGTGTGTCCTTGCGCAAGCTGAGGTCAAAGTCCGGTGCTACTAACAGCCCTGATGAGCTTCTGTTGTGATCTGCAGACGGAAAGGATGGGCTTCGATAGTCACCACCTCAAGGGAAACGGCAAGTCTCCCTTGCAGCTGCAACTGGCACTGTGCAACTCTTGCAAGAAAGCCCGCAGCTGATTGAAATCAGAAAACTACGCACAATATCCAAGACCCCCTCTCTGATCGATCCTCCGCACGCCCACTCCACCAATCCTACAGTACCCTAATGGACACAATCCGCCACCAGTTACCAGCTAGGCATCCAACCTGAACTGCCAGAATGACATTGCAACAACGTCAGTGCGGCTCAATGACTCCCACGACGATCATTTCTACCCACTCGATCAGTTGCAGGTCGATTCTGCTGCGATGACGAACCAGCGACCGTCATCAGCTCCGGATCCTGGATCACCACGAATCAGTTCTGGTCGAAAGACGCCACTAATTTATGGACCTCGGAAAATGGATCTTCACACAAAGTCCGATGATTGAAACACCGCAAACAGGACTTCCCCACGCATCGGAACGGAACAACAATCTCTTGTTGTTGTGCTTCAAATTTGTTCTGCCCCCAATACCCAAACTCTTTTAAAAGCTGCAATCCACCTCACAACTGGAGGCTCCCACCCAGTGGTTGCAAATATTCTAACGTCGTGCTTCTATTTGTACTGCATTGTTAAATTTTCTTATTCTGTTGGCTTCGTAATTAAGATGGCATTGCAGTGCTCTGTAGAAGTAAAGGAATATCAAGTACGCCACATGAAACCTGTTTCAAATCAGTGGCTTGTTTTGGTCTAATGTGTTGTGTTTGAATGAACAGTACAACTTCCAACTGTTGCATTTGTTTATTTGTATTTGTGGTTTTGGTGATTGTGCATTCTCAATCTAAGAAGTTTAGCAAAAGTGGTTGACTGGTTGATATTTTTTGATCATGATTTGTAGTTTTGTACAATTTATGCAAATGAATGTAACTCAATTTATTTTAATAAAAAATTTGACAAAAATTTGATAATAAATTAAATCAGATTCCATAATAAATTGCCAAGTTTCCAACTTTTACATCTCTTCCATTAATAAAATTTGTGTGATTAACAATAAATTAGTGTTAGATGCATGTATGAGAGTTTTATAAATCTTTATTTCATTGAATTGACATCATTATTTAGGTTTGCAACAATTCATAATTTATTTTTTCTCCCCCTATTAACTATTAGTTGACATTAATCTTAATTAATGCTTATAGAGTATGTATTAGTCTAAATACTTATATTTGATATTATTAAGAATTAGATAGTGAAAAATTACAAAGATTTATATTATAGATAGAAAGTGTTTTTATTTGGAATAGAGATAATATACAATTATATATCATAGATCAATTTATGTTACAAACTATTGGATATTGGTGTAATACACTTATATTTTATGTATAACATGCTAACCTATGTAAAGCACTTTAATTCAAATCTTAATATACTGCTTAAAAAACACATATATTATTAAAATTTTATTTGACTAAATTATTCATCCCTAATTGCCATCAAAAAAAGGTCTTGAATAAAAAAACCAAATAAATAAAGTTAATATATACACATGAAAATATCTTAATAAAATAAGACATATTAAGATTTTTAGAAAAGAATCAACTAACATAAAATACATATATGTGATTTTTTGACATTATTAAATAAATATTTTAATAAAAAGTATGCAAAATAAAAATTAGTGGTTTAAAAAAAAAAATACTAGCTTTTCATAATATTATAGTGGTTTTAAAAATGAATACTAGCTTCTCATAAATTAAATTAAGTATTATGAGATTTCCATTTTCACATTCCTTGATGGAGTTTGACAAAACTAACTTTGCCAACTCCACCAACCACCAAAAAAACGAAGAAGATATTTCTTCTTGCATTCCTCTTTAGTCACCATTTAAATCTGCCACTTTGCAAGCCAAAAATAAATAAATAAATAAAAATAAATTGGAAATATACAAAATTTGGATAAAATTGGCAGAAACTATGATCTGGGCCATATCAAAGCGAGATTTTGATACTAAGACTTATGGGCTATGGGGCCCACCATGCTTCCTCTGACACTGTGATGTTAGATGTCCACCGTCTATTGTGTCAAGTTTTAATATTTTATAATCTATGAAGTATACTAATTCCTTGTTATTTGATGTTATGAGCATCTATTTTAAGCGGTATTATTATTTTCTATAATAAATATATTATAATATATTATGATTTTTTAAATATTTATTATACTAAATCTTAAGTAAAAATCACATTTATAAAAAGTTGTTTTAATTGATTTTATTTTAGCATAGGAAGTTTCAATTCAACTAACATGTGTTTGATTTGTCTTCTTTTATACAATCTTTTATACAATCTTTTCTTCAGAAAACCGTTCAAAAAAATCCAATCACTTAGGTAAATTTTTTAAAATCAGAGATTTTAATTATTTGTGAAAAGAAGAGAGTAGTAGATTCTTAGTAATAGTTATTTTCTACAGAGGTCATTTATGTGCTATGATTAAAATATGTTTTATCTTTGAATATATATTGGCTTGTATTACACAATCCAAAAATCATATTCACATGAAAATTGTCTATTCATGCAATGAACTGAAGCTCTAGTGTTCTGATTTGTTCAGTCCAAGTTTATTTGATCATATCCTTGTGCATGTTGGGGGGGGGGGGGGATATATTGAAAAAAATTAAAATGAAAAACCAGGTTTGCAATGTCATAGTAATAAAAAGGTTATTACCATAATCTAAAAAAATTACATTAATTTTTTTTCTGTCACAATACACTTAATTTTTGTTTATATGGCTTCATTTGGTAGCATTAATGGTTTATTTTACATTTTATTTTTATTTTTAAATCTATCATTTTCATTGTTGACAACTCATTCTATACACTAATGCATGCAACCTGATTTATACATTTATGTAAAATTATATTAAACATCTTTTACAACCAAAATATTACGTTATAGTGTTTTTCCAACAAAAAGAAAAAGAAAAAGATCTTTCACAAGATGCCAAGCACAATGAAACATGTAAGGATAACAACTGGTCAACATGGACATGAGAGCTGGAGCTGGAGTGAGGACACGGGCACGGGCACAACACACACGAAAAGCAATACATGGATGATATTCATACATACGCCGCGCGTCATCAAAGCGACAATACCCTAGCGCGAGGGTGGCATGGTGTGACGTGGAGGCAGGGCTACGTCCACGTGGAATAAGAGGAGTGGATGAGTTACACGCCGCACACGGACGCCAGCCCTCGAGGACCAGATTGGTGCTCGGAAGGGGGAAGGCAAGGGAAACTCTTAGGGAATGTGCAATGGTACCTGGGGAGTGTGCTAGATTTGATCCTCCCTCGCACTCCGTATGGTATGTAGAGCCGGCCATGGCTAACCCCATCCCGGCCTTACATACATTGTTGCTTCTCTGATCTCTTGGGTTAGTATGTTCTTCAGTTTGTCTGCTGCATTGTGGTTTCTAGTCTCCGTTTGCTCTATTGCCTCCGTCTCCCTCACCATGACTACAACCCAGGAGATTCGCGAGCTGCTGGACCTCCAGCCACATCCGGAGGGCGGATTCTTCGCTGAGTCATTCCGAGATTCCGACATTTTTCTTTCCAAAAGCTCACTTCCAGAATCTTGTATGTGATAGATTCCACGGTGTGTGATAGATTCCATTGTATGTGATAGATTCCATTGTATTTGACAGATTCATGGTGTGTTTGTGAGTCGCTTACTTGTGTATGTGGCCGGTTTTTGCTGTGACAAAACCTTAGAACTTTGATGTTTAGATTTGGCTGGGTCTGTCTTGCGTTGCAACCGCTGTGCTGGGACTGTGTTTTGGGTTTCGTTGTATCACATGCTCCTGGAAACTTAATCGAGGAGCCGTGATGTGTGTCTATCTGTAGTAGCAGCTTGTGCGTAGATCTTTTTTGTTGTAAGGGGTTGAAGGTCTTGTGTTAGTACTGATTGGTTTACTGACACTGATACTTGTGGTTATTTCTGGCAGTCAAGGTTGGGCGCCCTGTGAGCACAGCCATTTATTTCTTAATGCCCTCAGGGAATGTATCTAATTTGCACCGCATTCCCTCTTCAGAAGTGTGGCACTTTTACGCCGGCGAGCCGTTGACGGTATAGAACTTCCACCTGGACTTCTAACGTGTTTTACATTATCTTGATAAACATGCGCGTACCTTCTAGATCCTCATTTGCGGTTATCGATGCACCGCTTTTGTTCCCTGCGTTTTGCCATTATCTGAAGCTGCACACTTATGAAATGTACGTTGCGCGCCTTATTGACCATTTTGAAGCGATTTTTTTTTTCCTCTTCTTTATATTTCCTTCTATGTGCCTTCGAAACAGCTGTCCGGGCATCTTATGTTGTTGGACATCACTTTGTGCTGGACTATGTTGTACAGGTCTACTCGATAGATGACGATGGAAATGAGACGCACACAGTGTTGGGTCAAGATCTTGGGTCTGGGCAAAAGGTGATGTACGCACAGAAGCCAAACGTGTGGTTTGGAGCCTATCCTACTAAGGATATTCAGTGTGTTCCTGAGGCTGGGAAGCCTGTAGTGAAATCGGCCGTAAGGAACCCTGACAAGTACTACTCTTTAGTGGGATGCACAGTTGCCCCAGGTTTTGAGTATCAGGATTTTGAACTGGGAACTCGTTCAGAGCTGTCGGCGAAGTTTCCGCACGCGAAGGCGTTCATCGAACTTCTCACTCAAGAAGCCCAGTGATAGAGTCTCTTAACAGCGTCTTAAAGCACATTCTGCTCATAAAATTTTGCTCATGTAGACCTTGTGAGAGGCGTTGGCTTCTCGTGACGGAATAGGTCTTTTTTTTCTATTGAACTACAGGTACCAGCGTATTTGGTATTGCCTGTCATCGGTTCTTGGAGGCCGACGTTAAGTTCTTCCAGTTCGTCGGAGACACAAGACCATCACCTTTTTCAAATATGTATAGTGGGGTAATTGCTTCAATCATTCGGTATGGTACTGACATTGTGAATTATTGACTGTTCCGGGTTGTAGCTCCGGTTCATTCCAAACGCTACTTATGATTTGTGTTGTTACACTGTTTGTCAGTTTCCTCCAACTCAGTAATCTGCTGCACGTGTTGCTGTTTAATGGGGGCATTGATACGTTTTCCAGCATATTACATATCCTTTTTTTTCTTATTCACTTTGGAATTCCAATCGAAAGATATCAGAAGTTGCTGGGCATAGATTGATATGAACGCAGTTTCATTGTGCACATGGTTTCATATCTGGCAAATAGTTTGCACTGACCAACTATTGTTCAATGCTTGGTGCATCGCAGCTGCTTCAGATAGTGCTACACGCTTCGATACGTAATTGAGTTTAAGTGGATATTCAATGTACCAGAAACTGACATGAAACGGCTCTATTCTAGGTTGAGTGTGATTCCGATGACGCGGCACTTTTTGTGCTTCTGTCATGCTTTGCTTCAGCACAGTGTTGGTTCTTAACTAAACATCGTATTGCCCGAACGTCATTTGTTGAGTCTGATTAGTTTCGAGCAAGTCATGGCTCTACTCAGAAAGGTGCATTTACAGCTCAGCAGACGTCTTATGTTGAATGCTGCTGCTATGGGTTGATGCCTCTATTCTGCGACATTTTGTACATTTTTTTTGTTCATGCCTTAAGATTAACAGTGGCACTGACCTTTGTGTCGTCTGTCTCATTCAAGGCACAAAGTATCATATATTGGTATCCAGCTGAATGGCTGTAGCATGATTGCTTACGGCACCAGTATCAATCCATAACATCCTTTATCCCTGTTTCTTCCATCTTGATCATGCTTAATATTCAGCACATGCAACACTGGTTAAAGAATTGAGGTGAAGTTTATATCAAGCTTCCGGAGCGTACTAGGAATACTTGTCAGTCAACCGTTTTTGGTAGGAAGACTCCGACGACGTGATATACCCCATTTTACGAAGCTGGGTGCAAATGACATTACATAAAATAACCGTGTGTTCAATAATTTATGTTGAGTATATGTTTTGTACGGCAAATGCCCAAATTGGTGAAATATTATACAGGTTGATTGTCCATTCTCTTTCTTTCACAATGTGACTGCCGTCGGCGTAGATCTTGTATTTTCATAGTTGCATCACAACTCAGCCGATGCTGTAATATGACATAAATTTCTGCTTGGGTAGTTATATAAGGAGCATGAACTATTGTTGAATCCACTTGTTTGTGCACTCAATGATTCTAGCCACGTAATCACTGACTCTTTTCTCTCTCGGGAATGAGAATGTAGTAAAAATATGTTAAATCCACATCTTCTGGTCGCAGCACAACTCGGTACAAAGCTTGAAAAAATGAATGCAGATGTGTTCCTTTATGCACTTTTGTTCAACTATGATAATCAACGTACCCCATATCCAATCGAAGAGATGCCACTCTCGTCCTTAACCAGACCGGCGGATAACTATACAAATGAATCATCAGAATCTGCTCTGTACAATACATGGTATACATTGAAGATGAAATCCTCGGTTGAAGATCTACTGAGGATTTTACACACTGAAATGAATGAATACAATCTGTGCTGTACGAGAAATTCAGTACATATGAGTACTACTACGATGGAGACGATACCGTTCAAGACGAATACGTCTGACTACCCTCAGTAAAGTGTACTAGCTGTGACAAGAGAATAACCATAATACAGCAGGAATAAAAACCCACTAACTTGAAGGATTTTTGCTCTTGAACATTCTGCAACTACTTTCTGTAACATTCAAAAGCTTTCAAACATACCAGTTAATGCAGTGCACCGTATGATACAAACAGCATTCTTTTTAACCAACTTGTGACATATACTAAGAAGTTGAGTATCTAAGAGCTCAGATACGCTTGGCAGGATAGATAAAATCCTCAGTTCCAGAAGTGCAGTGAAATTAATTGTACACAACAGCTACACTTACATCATTCCATTACAATGTGAGGTATACGTCTTGTCTTGAGTTGTGTACTTTGGCTTAATTAAGAAAAAGTTCGTAAGCAGGTCCGTGCAATCAATCCCAAGAGAGTTTAAGATGTTTGAAAAAATATTAAAGAGAAAGAAAAAAAGATAGAAAAGACCACTCAATTAATTTCATGCCACATCACATCTCACACACTACGAATTTTTAATGATCCTTATGTGAACAAATCATACATCGAAATCACGTTGAGTTAGATTGAATTGATCTAGTTCACTTGAACAGCAAAAATTAAGTCATACCGTATTACATATACAGTACTTTGCATGTGAAAATTAACAATTAAGACAAACAACCTTACCTCTGCGAAAACTTCCCAGTTGATTAGGTTAAAAAAAAACACACATGGTTGACTGTAACTCTTTTGCTTCTCTTAATATGAATTGCCTGAATAAAACCCAATACAAAACAAAATAATGTTCACCCATGTTTTCAAAATTCACAGAAATCGTGACATCGTCACTGTGATCACTATATCATTCTCACCCTAGAGACGGAAAGCTTCCTTGTTTCATATTAAAAAAAACAAAAACAAAAACAAACTGAAGTCCGTGTACAGCAATGGAGGTGAATGAGGCACTTTGAGAGGCAACTCTCGGATGGTAAAAAAAGGATCATTTGTGGCAGAGCTGATTATCTTACATCGAGTATTTCCTAATGTACGTGCGCCCCATGAAGATGACCAGATGCTGATCCTCCACATTGCAGGCATCCAGTACAATAGCGTTAGCTGTCCATTTGTGAAGGGAAATGGGAGGAGTAGGTTCTTGCCACTCCACTTCACCATTCGCAGTCGTAAAAAGTCCGTGTTTAACTGACGTGTGTTGACAGTAAGTTACGCTCATGTGTCGACATTCTTTTGTGCGTTGAACGATGAGATTATAATTTAGAATGATGATTTTGTATCGAGAAGGCTGATGGATTCCGACTTCTACTAACCCATGTGCAGCAGTAAAATCGTGGCACTGCTCACATGCGCAACTGCATTTTCTTTCGCATTTCTGGTTTTATTCTTCTTCTTGCAAGTAAACGCCTTCAGGTAGTTCAGTAAAGCTGAAGTAAGTAATCTGAAGAAACTGCTCTTATTGCTGCCATGAGTGATGGAAGCAGCAACGTGAGACTGCAGTGGTGGTGGTTGCCGTCGCGCAACAACCATTCACACACTGCTGGTGACGAGCGTGCTTAAGCCTTGAAGCTCATGTAGCAACTAGTGACGGATAGGGTCTTCCAGTTTCGAAACGCCGTTTCAGGATCGCAGGGTCCAGTGGGACCACCCCAACATAGGTCACAGTGTCTCCGCAACTCTGGCCTTCAACTGAGGGCAGCGGCAGAGGAAGAAAGGAAGAAAGGAAGGAAGAAAGAAAGAAACAAGCGACAGCAGAGCCATTACACACCACAAGAACAGCGTTGACAAACCAAAGCCACACTCTCATGCTCCATGATCAGCTACAGAACATCATCGTCATCCCCGTTAGGTTAGGTTTCCATATTCCAGGTGAGACAAACCTCACACCTACAGGAACGATCCGCTAAGGAAAAATATCCGCAAGAGATAAGCACCAATGGCTTCCCTCAAGCTTGGCATCCGAATCCGCCCCACGATTGGCTGACTCCGGTGTTAGGGTCGTTCGAGAAGCTAAGCTCTGCAGCCCAACGACTGAATCTACGGCCACATCCCGCGACCGGGCCCGCGGGCAGGTTTGCAGGGCTATAGTACCTTCCAGATCGCGAGGGACCCTCGATCAGCGCGGCAGTGGCACCTAGAAGCCGCGAGCTGTTGTCCGGATCACCCACCTCCGTTTTTAGATATCTCCTTTTTAATTATTATTAGTGCGTTTCCGACGCCCGAGCTAAGCCAGATGCCCGGGCTGGATACATTATCTTCTATTTCTCGTATCGATGTGTCCGGGGAGAAACTTTGAAACCCACCAACGTGTCTATCCCATTCTTCCCCCCATCAGCTGAAGGTTTGTTGTTGTCTCTCGCAGATTTGCCTCTGGGTTTTCTAAATTTTGAAACAATAATAACCTTAAAACTTCTGAAGCTGGACCAGGATACATGTGTGTGTTCTACATTCACCGGAATTGTTTTCATCCTTGATTCCGGTTTACGGTACCTTTCTCCATCAATCAAGTGGAATAATCACCATTCAAGTAATGGAAGTCGTATCATGCTGTTCCCCTAATCAATTTCCATCCTGTTCTAGATAAGTTTCAACCAAGAGTAAATCGTCGTCGTGAATGATTGTTTCACTATGTCTTTGGATTGGTAACCTTGGGATGTTAACTTCAACCTTATCGAGTAACCACAATAACACTGCAATGCCTTGTTAGCATCCCACGACTAGTTGTAGCTGCACACAAGTTACCAGAAACAGGACGAAAGGGATCATTATCCAACCGTGCAACCGGGCCTCTAGTGAATAGAAACGGGCGTTTTCTTGATACTAACCTTCCTCACCAACCTCCTTACTGACAAAAAAGTGTTGCCATTGATCTTAGTTTGGAACTGCTATATTTGTTCACACCTAGTCCGGGCATCACATCCGTGCTTCTGCTGCTTCTGCTTCTTCTGCTTCTGCCACGACATCTGCTACTTCTTCGTCTTCTTATCATCATCATCATTAATAATAATAAGCATGGGGCGAAGTATGGTGGCTACAGATTCGAAGCCTATATTGGAGCAGGTGTTGAGTTGTCGACCGTGGTGCATGAGTTGGTGAGCTGCCGAGCAATCACGTAGCGGTCATTCATGGTTTCGGAGGGGCGGAATATTCGTGGTGTGGGTTAGAGGGAGGGACTCTCTCTCTCTCTCACACTCACATTCTCGCTCTCTTTCTCTCGATTTTCGGTCTCTCTCCCATTTGACGTACAAAAGGATTCCTGGCCCTTTTTCTCGTTTGACCGTGGGAATCCGGGCCGCCCGGCGAGGCGGTCCCGCAACTGAGGGAGGGGCGGAGGCGATCGTCGCCCTTCTTCCGGATCGTCAGCTTAGAGGAGGGACCCCATCGAACCAGGTGCTGCGGATTGCTCCACCCAAACTCGACAGGGAATCATTCCCTTTGCCTGCACCGGAAGCTTCCTCCGGAGACTGTGTTTTGCCTCCCAGATAAGCTTCGGCGTATAGCAACGAAACCACACAGAGCACAGCACAGGCTCCTCCTCCTGCTCCTCCTCCTGCTCCTCCTCCTACTCCCCTGTGACCCCCTCCCCATTACAAAATTGCTTTCGACTATTGCATGCATCTTTGGCTGGCAATCGATTTACCGAAATTCTGTTTCTAAGCCCTTTTAAGTGCAGGAAGTGAGGGGCCTGATTGTTGCATTGGCTGCAGATGCCATCTCTTGCATGCATTTTCAAATGAATTCTTCGTCTTCTCAATCAAGGACACGCGTATCACATGAGTATCTGACTATCATGGAACCAATCAAATAAACGGAGTGGATCGTTTCATTGAGTTTACTGTTGAGGATTTTGTTTTTTATTGTTAATTTTTTTATCCAAGAGATTTTTATATACTTGTTGACTGGTTGTGAGTGCATTTAAAATAATTCATTTGGATTCTAATTTTATAAGTATTTTGTACATGGTGTGGTTTGAATTAAAATACAGGATTTAATTTACACATGTTTAATAATTGCTTTGTGTACTCGCAGTGACGAGTTTGACAGTATCAAACAAAGGTAGCAAGCTCGATGCATTATAATTGATTCGCAAAGCTAGATTTTATCCAGAAATCCTCGATATGCTGAATACATGCACAGTATGTGAACGAACTTTGGATCCAACCTAATCAGCATGCAAAAGTGGGTTTTTTTTTTAGTGAAATGAAGTTCTCAAACAGTATAAACAAAAAACAGTCAGGTTTCATGTTGAATATACTTCAATCTCAAGAAAAAAGCTGCCAACAATGAGTTGGGTTACAAAACTATTGAGGCAGTTTTTAGATGAAAATAAGTGGTTAGGATGGTTTTTCATCCTGGAGCAGGACAGTGACCAACTCATTGATTTAATCAAATGTGTTTATTTAAGGGGTTTTAGTTGGTAAAAATGACACACACGAGTAAAACATTCGCACCCGATCATAAAACCAGCAAACCAACAAACACACCTTCTTTAAGCTATTAGTAATAATACTCAAAGTCATAATTAATGATAACAATACTTGTGATTGATTGTATGCTTCACCACGTTAGCAAGTTAGCACCCATCAGTTCGTTTTTACGTCTAATATTGAACCAACAACAAACAGTGCTATCAACTGACACTCTTACCGATCATCCCCAACTTCTGTAGCAGCAGTTGTTTTCGGTTGAAAACATGGCAAAAGAAAAAGCGCCGTTCACCAACTTCGGACAAGGTATGTTTTTCGGAGGAATCATCCGAACGTGTTGCAGCTCATCGTAATCCACTAGATGCTCTTCACTTCGCACAAAAATCAAATGCACTTCGAGGAGCGGACAAGGAGCTTGGTCCCCTCGGTCAACGGAGGGTCAACGCTCCATCGTCTGTGGCTGCGCTGATCCGTGAGCCTGCGGGAAACAAAGACGGAATTGCAGACTTGAGCGAGAAGAATCCGGGTCCACACCCCAAGAGAAAAACACGAAACAGCATGGGGATGAGAAACGAAAAGAACAGAACAGAACAGAAAAGCAAAAGAAGCTAGTAGTAGGTTCCCTGTAGGTGAGTGTGGGCCTCGTGTAGAGCTCCCCCCAGTCTCGGCAAGTTTCACTGTTCGACACTGCTCCATGCTCCATGCTCCTCCTCCAGCTCACCACGCACTCGCAGGAACCTTGGGAAACGGAGATGGTTCGCATATTCCCAAGGGCTGCAACTACCAATGGGGCAGCGTTGCAGGTGGCTATCTACACACTCTCTCTCACACTCACACACACACATGCAAGAATGCATGCATGCATGCTCTGTTCTGCCCCTCCCCTTGCACAACGACAACCTCTCTTTCTCTACTGCAAGATCGTCACCTGCCTGCCCTGCCCTGTCTTTGCTTCTTCTGCCCAACCCTCTTCCTTACCACCACTTTGTAGCTGCCGTGGATCAAAGACCCCCCCTGCCTCGGTGCTTGTGCCTGCCAAAAAGGAACGGTTGGGTGGTGGTATAATACCCTCAAGCAATCAAGCAAGGATCTTCTAGGTTTTGGGGTGAGCTTTTAAGAACGTATTGTCACACAATAGACAAATAGTATGACAATTAGTTTATAGTTTAAATCCCCGCTATAAAGTCACAACTATGTTTGATACAAGGTTTATTCTTGCTATGTAGAAAATAGTTAAATAAATAAATAAATAAATAAACAATCCAAGGTGAATTTAAGGTGTTGACAATAGTTTAATGAATCTTATTATGATTTACCTATCAACATCATTTGAATTTAAACA
Organism: Physcomitrellopsis africana; assembly: GCA_036785485.1. Lineage (NCBI taxonomy): Eukaryota > Viridiplantae > Streptophyta > Bryopsida > Funariales > Funariaceae > Physcomitrellopsis > Physcomitrellopsis africana. The sequence goes on from JAWRVF010001015.1 coordinate 91,250, forward strand.
TGGTACTTTTTGGATATCATGAACTATTCTTATTATGCCTAAAAGACTTTTATACATATTTTTAATTAGAAAATATAAAATATAGTTATTTCAAAAATATTTTTTTTCCTTGCATATTGGTTGTTCACTACTCAATTGCTACATCAAGCTCAAGAGTAGCATTATAAGAGGGAGGATAGTGAAAAAGAGATTAAATCTTATATTCAAACTTAATTTTATAAATAATATTATGCAAGATAATACTCATTCATACTAGTATCTTAATTAAAGAATAGTTTTGTAAAAGTAATGAAATTAATTATATAAAAATACTTGAGCATATAAAGTTTTAAATCATGATTAAATTATAAAATATAAATAAAAAGAAATAATAACAAAAAATATATAAAAAATAGACTTGATCATGTCTTAATATTTATTAGCTAATAAAAAAGTTATGTGGAAGTTTTTTAAGAACTACAAGGCTTGCGTATTAAGAGCCACTTCACTCTATGGCCATTTGGTTGAACAAATCTTAGACAACTCTACTTGAAATTGGACAAAAGGCCAATATATAAGCCTTAAGTGTCCAAGTTGTACGATATTCTCATAATTATATTTTAGATGTAAAAAACTTCTAAGAGATCTTGATATAGTGACATAATGGATTTAATAATACCTAAAGATCTTACTTGTATTTAGGAAGCTTATTGGATATTTTTATAAGAAAGATGTTAAGTATCCAAATTATCTCTATTTTTATTTTTTTCTAATTACTTAACTAATATAAGTATTTATAATAAAAAATATTCATACAATGCTTAAAAATATAATTATTATGGTTAGTCTAACAATTACAACAAAAAAAACTTAAATTTAAAATCTTTAGATTCTACAAAGATCTTTTAACTTGAAGTATATTAGTTAGAAAGGTAAAATTAAAAAACCTTGATTTACAAGACAAATAAGAGGTTATTAATATTTTAAATTTAATTATGATTTTTAATATCATATTTTTTTAATATATCAAATATTCTAAATATTTAGATTTATATTAAGTATTTATTAAATATTACTAATAGAATTAAATATTAAAAAATATTTTTATATAAATTATTATTACTAATAAATAGAAATATTAATTCTTGAATAATTTTTATGTTATGAATTAATATAAAATAACATGATTTAATTTACTAATTTGAATTTCAAAAAAATTTAAATAAAGAGTTAGTAATATTGTAAGAAAAAATTCTATAAATATTCTTCTTTTTTGTGTCTATTAGATTATTTTCTAATTATTATTATTATTATTAGGTACTTGTTTTAAATCTAAATAGGATTTTGTAGTAAAGCATCATTAAGTTAAATAATTCAAATTTCTTTCATCATTACTTATACATTTTCTTAAGCCACACTAATCTATTTAAGTTTTTTCAAAGACAAACTTTAAAAATATAAAACAAAGGTTTAAAATATTATTTTAAAAAATAATATATGTCTTTTAAATGAATCTAGTATAATAAAAAGATAGATACTCTAATTTTTTTTATCTTAATTCTTTAGTAGAAATACTATAAAATCTTTAATAGTAATTGATATTTTTAAATTTTAATTAATATATTATCTAAATTTTTACTATTAAAAATACTATTTAAAAATTAAATCATATATAATATTTATAATATTATATTTTTATTAAGATGTAAAATCATCTACTGACTTCCAAAAAATATACAAAACTTTGATTAAAATAATAGTCTTATGTGGTTATTAATGAATAAAAAAAAGTGATCAAATTTTTTAAAAATACAAAAAAACAGAATTTAATACAAGACTACAAATACAACAATACTTGGATTGTTCTAAATTATGTATTGAAAACACTACAAAATTCTTCATTTTGTTCTTTATTCATGTTATAATAAGTAAATACAATATGAGCTTCAAATAAAGGCTCTACAAAATTTATAATGTTTTTGAAGTCTACTTTCAAAAGATTATGTAAGATTTTGGAAGATGGTATAAGTTTACTACAAAATTAAAAAATTAAAAAAAATAATGATTAATTTTTTATTGTGATTGATTGTTTGATAATAATACGATTTTAAAACAAATTATTCAACAAAATATATATAAAGTATTTCTTAAATAAAAAAATATTGAATTTATTAATAAATCAATGAAAAAAAATTATTTTTATGTATTAATTATTAAGATTCAAAATCTTTCTTATTCCTCAATATATATATTTTTGTTTTAAATACAAAAATAGAGTATTCTCTTGATGCATTCAATGGAATGTAAAAAGTACAATAGACTATTTAACACCTTGTACTTAAAGACGGAGCTAAGAGTACTAAAAATACAAAACTATTATTAAAGTAAGATTATTTATATTTTTGTATATAATCATATTACAATGAAATATTCTAGGTGTCAAGGACATGAAAATACAGAACAAGAGACTAGAACTAGAATAAGATTTCTAGAAGAAACCAACAAGAACTTGAATTAACCAGATATGTAAATGAACAATATCAAAAAATATGAGCTAGAATTTCAAGAGATGCATTGTTAAGATTGAAGAATTCTTTAGCCTCAACCCCTATATATACTCTTATCTAGGATGCTTCTTAAGCGACTTCCATCAAATTAAGAAGCTTCTTGAACAACTTCTATCAATTGGGAAGCTTCTTGAGCTCCTTCTACTAACTAGAAAACTTCTCCAACTACTTTTATCAACTAAAAAGATTCTTAATTGACTTCTACTAACTCAAAAAGCTTCTAGAATATTTTAGAAGGTTTTGTGAACCTCCAAAGTGTATGTTCCTAACATCACCCTCTTCTCTAGCGACGAGTTTTAAGAGGAGCTCAATCTTATTACATACATAAGAAATCAAAAATATGTTATATTAATAAAGCTATATATTCTATTTTCTATTTTTGGATAATAGATTCTATTGGTCCTTAAAAAAATGGCATATAGCCTTGAGCTAGTACCTCCATTGTTGAAATATCCTATCCAAGGATCTGATCTTCATTACGGCATTCAAAATATTCTCCAAACAAGATCTCAAGATTAAAAGGATTCATCTTTTCAAACTCGAGCAATATCATTAAAGCTCGAGTATTGAAATTGATACTTGCATGGCTGAGTCTTATTCCTAACGGCTCCAACTACGGTCATACTTGGCACTAAAATGTATTGTTTTCACTTTACTTAATTGAAGGCTGTGAAAGCTGCACTAGTTTGTTTGAAGCTTGCATGGCAAACGAATCTTATAAGTCTTATTCTCTCAATACTTGAAGATTTGACATGGTGACTAATTTACTTCTATCACTCTATTCTATCTTAGAACAGACAACTATATATTGATAAAGACTTTAGTTTAAATCTCCCCTTCTTTATGAGTATCCCTTGAATCCAATCTTTACTAAAAAATTATCATTGAATACGTTTGGATTTGTGGGAATAGAATCAATAAAATTCCTATAGCTTTTAAGGCACATTGACAAGATTTTTGGCCGGCTTCCATGTGTATTCATTAATATCATAGCCCCACCTATGAATAAGATATTTCAATTTGCCTCACCTTTGCCATGAATCAAATATCTTTTTAACCTCGTATTCTTCATGGTCTTCAATTTCAATACTAAAGGGTGATTGTTGTGCTTTTCTTGGAATATGTGACTCTTTATAAGATTTTAAAAGAGAGACATGAAAAATTGAATGTACCTTCATAGTAGATGGTAATTTTAAGTGATATGCCATTGAATTGATGTGATTCTAGATAAAGAATGGTCCCAACCTTCAATAGTTCAACTTAATGCATGCTTGCTTGGTCTTGATATTCCATCTAAGAAGCCATATCTTATTTTTAATATAAAAAGCAAGAGATTGATTCTTGAAGTTATTTGTAGATGCCTTGTAAACATCTTGAGCTGCTTGTAATTGAAGTTTTAAGGTTATTTGGAATTGCGATAGGTGCTTTGCAACTCCTTTAGCCATTGGATTATTATTCTTTGGCATACTCCATAGATCAAGCTTTGAATAATATCCATAGCTGGAATAAAACGATTTTTGCTGAATTGAGGCATGAATACTATTATTATATATAAATTCCGCTAATGATAGATATGAGATCTAATTATCTTATTGATAGATAATACTGCATTATAAATATTGCTCCAAAATTTGATTAACTTGTTTTATTTGGCCATTAATTTGAGGATGGAAAACCAAAGAATGTTTAATATCTATCTTCAATATTTCAAAAAGGTATTTTCAGAACTTAGATATAAACTAGGATCTTGGATTGGATACGATATTATATGATAGGCCATGATATCAATATATATTATTGAGAAAGAGCCTTGTCATTTTTTCACTAGACGTAATCTTTTTGTAAGGGATGAAATGAGCCATTTTTATAAGTCAATCAACTATTACAAAGATGTTTAATGAATTGGATGGCAGTAGATTTGTAATCAAATCTATTGAGATAGAAGACCATAATTGTTTTAAAACAAGCAAGGATTGTAAGAGTCTATAAAGATGATGTGAAAGATTTTTGGACCTTAAACAAATGCCATAAGAGAGGACAAAGTCCTTCACTGCCTTCTACATTTGACGCCACCAAAAATCTCGAGAAATCAATTCTAAGGTCTTCTTAAATCTAAAATAACATGTAATTGGAAAGTCATGGCAAGATTCAAGAATGCGCACTCATGTTGGTCCTTCTAGGATATACAAACATTCTTCAAAGTATAGAAGGTCTTCCCCAAGTTTGAACTTAATAACATTTTCTTCTAAGCGGTGCTTGACATCAAGGACCAAAGTATCATTAGTGATTGCAGCATGCATCTCATTGAAAAAATTAGGATCAATAGGCGTTGATATAATAATAGCGTAAAGGCAAACTTGCTCCAGTTTCAACAAAGTTGTATATTGTTGATTAAACGCTACCTCATTTATCCTTGGTATAAGATATGATCTCCTTAATAGAACATCAGACAATCTTTGTTACTTCTTAAGTCGATAAATGATAACAAAGTTAAATTGAGACAACGACATATTCCATCAAGTTTGATGGCGATTAAAAATCTAAGCTGACATAAAATATTCTAAATTCTTGAGATCTGTATATACAATTACATGATATATTGTTCTTTCAAGAAAATGACACCATTCTTAAAAAAAATCCATAATAGCAAGAAGCTCCTTATTGTAGATTTTATAATTAATTTTGACTACATAGAATTTTTGAAAATAAAATATAATAGGATAGAATTTATTGTCTATATCTATTTGTGAAAATACAACCCGTAGTACAAAATCCGTAGTATTAGTCCCTATGTAGAATGCCTTTAAAAAGTTTGGATGCATAAATATTTAGGTAATAGTAAATGGCATCTTGAGGACTTGGAATGCCTTCTTTGCTTGAGGCCCCCATTTTAATTTATCCTTACATGTCAATCGAGTAACATGGATGGCAACTCCAGAGTAATTTTTTATGAAGATGTGATAGAAGTTAGCAAATTTAAAAAAACATTGTACATCTCTTACAATCTTTGGAATGGCCCATTATATAACCTCTTCTATCTTCTTGAGATCCATCATCAAATCCTCAATAGATATAATATATCTCAAAAATTCCATCTTAGGTTGATGAAATGCACATTTCTCTAGTTTTGCATATAAACTTGTATCTCGCAACTTTTCTAATACCAACTTCATATGTCCCTTGTATTCTTCCAATTTTTTTGAGTAGATCAAGATATCATCAAGATAGATTACCATAAACTTCTTTAAGTACTCTCGAAAGATGTCATTTATTAAATGCTAAAAAATAGCGAGTATATTTATTAGTCTAAAGGGCATGACATTATATTCAAAATATCCATATCTTGTTTAAAATACGGTCTTCCATTCATCTTCTTCATTAATCCATACCAAGTTGTATGCTCTATAAAGATCTATCTTAATATAGATCTTGGCTTGATTGAGTTGTTCTAAAAGTCTTGAGATTAATGGTAGTGGATGTCAAGGACACGAACTAAAATAGATGCATTAATTAGTAAAAATTATATTAAAGAAAAATAACAAGATAAAAATAAAGAAATATGTATATTCAAGAAGAAACTGCAATGGCTATTGTCAAAGACTAGAAAATATATGAGACTCTTGAATTAAACTAGAATCAAGAAAAGAGTTGGCAAGAGTGAAAAAGGCTTCCTTCTTATCTCTATATATACTATTTATCTAAGAACTACATGGTGGCATTTTATAAGACTTCTAACACTTGTCTAATTTGCAAGACACATGTCAAACTTGTAAGACAAGTTTCCTATATGTACGCCACGTATTTAGCTTGTTCAACAAGCTATCAACATGTGCGACATGTGGCTAGCTTCTTGGCCAAGTTTTTAACCTACCAATGACCTATAAATATGTATAAAGGTGATTTTGCATTTATGAAGCTTCTAGAAAGCTTTTCTATAAGATATTATGAAATTAATTTATTTTACCTACTTCTATTAATCTATATTAATTAGATAATTATTAGAATAAATCTTATATCCATGATATTATCCTTTTTTTTAGGGACAAGTTCCACGAGGAGCGGTGATTACATGTTGAGGAAGTCTATGATACATCAAATTGTGCTTGTCTCATACTCTGATCTTTGTTTCCTTCAAAGATAGTTGATAGGTCCTTTCAGCCATCTATAGTATCTCATATCATGGCGAGATGACCACCCTAATATTTAATTATTATTGAGGCCTTCATAACTTCCTTTGCAGAAAACATTCGAAATACCATCAAGAATAATTCTTACCTCTAAAAGTATCATCAAACATCAAGAGTCTATTCCAAGCTCATAATATCAAATACGTTGTATTTTGTCATCAATCCAAAGAAGAACATGTCATTCTTGAAGGTCTTCATTTCTATTCCATCATCTTGAAGGTTGTGATAGTCATAATATCTCATTTGATAAGTTAGTAAACAATGGTTCTTGAGCTAAATCTATTAATTGTTGATCCTCCTTCTCTTTAACACAATCAAATTCAAAGAAATAGCAAATAATGATATAAGATAGAATGAAACCTCTATAGAACCTATTTTGCTTCATAGTAAAGATTTTCTTGACTCTTTATTTTAATTTTGATGGATGTCGTGGATGAAATGCATTGACTTTTATTGATGCATTTGCTAAATTCCTTAATGGCTCCCTTGTGTGTTTATTAATATCATATTCGTACTATTATACAAGATATTTCAGTCAATTTTGGTACCCCCTTGAATCTAAAATCTCTTCAATCTTGAATTCTTCATTGTTGTCTATTTCTATAGGAGGCGGTGGCATTTATCTTCTTCCTTGTATATCCATTGTCTTATATAGCTCAAGTAGTGGCACATAGAATATATGATGGATTTGCATAGATTTTGGTAGGTATAATAGATAAGCAATTGAATTGATTTGTTCTCAAATCAAAAAAGGTCCAAGCCTATGATAATTTAGCTTGTCACAAGGACGGATAGTCTTGATATTATAATGAAATAACCATATCTTATCATCCACCTGGAATTGAGGTTATTCCTTGCGATAGGCATTTGCATTGATTTTTTGTCATTCTTGAGCTTTCTTTAGTTGTGCCTTCATTGTTCCATATAGCTCTTACAAATAATTTGCCAAATCTTTTGTCATAGGATTATCAGCTTTTGAAAAATCAAAAGTATCAAGTCATAGATGACAACCATAATTTGTAAAGAATGGAGTCTGATGAGTAGAAGAATGTACCAAATTATTATAAGTAAACTTTGCCAATGGCAAAAAAGTTCTCTAATCATCTTGATGATAATTGATGGTACATCTTAAATAATACTCCAAAACTTAATTTACTTGTTCCATTTGTCCATCAATTTGAAGGTGGAAAATTGAAGATAGTTTTATATCTATCTTTAATACTTTGAAAAGGATCTTCCAAAATCTTGATACAAATTATATTCCTCTATCTAATATAATATCCCTTGATAGTCTATAATAGGGATAGATATTATCAAGTAAGAGTTTAGCTATTTTTTCACCTGTAATAGATTTTATACATAGTACAAAATGTGCCATCTTGATAAAACAATCTATAATCACGAATATAGAGTCATATGAACTTGACTTTAGAAGATCCCTGATAAAATCCATAGAAATAGAAGACCAAGGTTGTTCTAATACATGTAATAATTAGAAAAGTCCGTAAGGTTGATAACAAGGAGTTTTTGATCTTGAACAAATGTCACATGATTGTACAAATTCTTTAACAGCTTTTCACATATGAGGCTATTAAAAATCCTTTGATATTAGCTTCAAAGTCTTATTATATCCAAAATATTCTATCGCATGGAGGTTGTGACGAGCTTTTAAAGCACGTAGCCGTGCTGTGCTTTTTGGAATATATAAATGGCCTTTGAAATAAAATAGACCATTTTTGAATTCAAATTTGGAAGTATCATGAGACTTAGATGAATTATTCTTAATCTCATGGATAAGAGGGTTTGAAGACATATTTGAGTGGATTTGCTTCATAAAATCTGAATCAACAGTTAATGTTAATTTTATTACTCCGGCTTCAAGAGAATTGTGCTTTGTTGATAAAAAAAAAAAAAATCTCCTTCTTTTGGTACAAGATAAGAACGTCTAAAAAAGACATTGGATAGACCTTGTTGTTTTTTTTGGCTAGTAGGTGATAATAAACTCAAATCTTGACAAAGACATGCTCCAATAAGCCTAACAATGATTCAACATATGTGTTGATATGAAATATTTGAGGTTCTTTTGATCCATATATACAATGTCATATGGCGTGAATTTCTATCTAGGAATACATTGGATACCTGATTGTGAAGAATTTATTTGAAATTTGCTGGCAAAAATCCAAAAAGTGATTTATTCTTAATAAAAATGATAAATAATACAACAATCTTACAAAGAAAAAGTTTTATATGTAAACCCTCTTGTATTCAAGTAGATTTGTACAAAAAAGATTCAAATTTCTACAAAAATCCTTCAAAACTTTATTCATCAATAAGGACTTATTTCTTCTTGATATTCAGAGTCAAATAACTCTTGATCTAACTATTTAATTTCTATAAAATTTTCTTTAAAGTGTATATAATATTCTTAAGTTTCACCATAAAAAATATCAACCATAAATTTATTTCCGATTGTCCAATATCTCAAAACCTCTAGCATGTGCTTAAAATCCTAGCTTAGAGATACCTAAGCACTATTTTCCTTAAATCTCACAAATCCAAAATTTTAATGCCACAAAATTTATGTGTATAGTCTTTTGACATAAACATATATACTCTAAAAAATTTTGAGCTAAAAATCTATCAAATTGCCTAAGATATAGCTCAAAATGTAACTACTAATTAAGTAGTGTCACTTACTGCTCTTAATTTACAAGCACAAATTTCAACTCCTAATATCTCTTTTATCCTACTTTGAATTTTATCAAGCCATATGTAAAAAATATAGCCAAGAAAGTGTTCTTTTTAACTCCAGTCACTAATCATTTATTGCTATTTGTATGCACAAGTTATATCCAAAATAGTAATAGAAGATACAATTTCAACCTTCCAACTGTGAGTGCCTATAATTCTTTTATATAAAGTCCAAATCATGCAAGATTTGCACCAAAACCATATCCAAAAAATCAAATTTATTGACTTTAGCCTTTGATGTTCAACTCTCATCAAAAAACAAATCGTAATCCCTAATAAATCCTTGAGCAGCCTCCTTGAAGCCCATTGGACATGATTTTTGGCCAATAGGAATAAAGACTTCTATCATCCATTTCCATTCATCCACATAGATTGCCTAACTATCCCCTTTTATACTAAAAACTGCTTTCTAATCTTTTTTTTTTATAAGATTTACACAATATGTGTTCTAAATATCAAATAAAAGAATTAAATAAGATCTTAAGGATCACCAATATTTAACAAAGGTGACTTAAGATATATAAAAGTTATTATCAATATAAATCAACCTCAAAATTCCTATCAAAAAGAAAATAAGGTTGTATAAACTCCAATAATAATCTTTTAGATAGATTTTTTTTGAATTAATGACCTAATCACATTTTATAACCTATAAAAGTCCATTGATATGGCTTTCATTTAGCTATATAATAAATTGTATATTAAATATACATGTACAATTTTTTCACATGGTAGCTGAATCACAATACAACAATGGTCACTGGACTAGAAGTGCCTTCTAATAGTGATGCCATTCTTGAAAAGAATCTACAATTGCAAGAAGTTCTTTATCATTGATTTCATAGTTGATTTTTATTGCTAAAAATTTTTTAGAATGAAAAACTATCAAATGGAATTTGTCATGTGCTCCCATTTGTAACAATACCACCTCCAAAGCAAAGTTTGATGTGTTTGATTCAATAAAAAATTTCTTGGAAAATTTGGCATATTACAAGATTGGTGCAAAAGTAAAAACAATCTTTAAAGCCTCAAATGATGCTTCTACTTCTTTGCTCTACTTGAGTTTGTCCTTACAAGTTAAGCGTGTAAGTGGAGTTGCAACTTACAAAAAATTCTTAATAAAGATTCAATAGTAATTGGTAAATCTCAAAAAGCATTGCACATTTCTTATTGTTTTTGAAATCTTCCAATTCATAATTGTCTAGACTTTCTTTGGATCCATTTTGAGACCATCATTTGAAACGATGTATCCTAAAAAGTCAACTTGAGCAGTGTGAAATATACACTTTTCCATCTTGACATATAACCTTGCATCTCTAAGTTTTTGTAATACACAATCAACATGAAGTTCATGTTCTTCTGTATTCTTAGAGTAGATCAGAATATTTTCTAAATAATAGACAACAAAAATATCAAAAAATTCATGAAATATGTCATTCAAAGATGTTGAAAAGCAGCTGGTGCATTTATAAGTCCAAAAGGTATGACATTATATTCAAAATGTCAATACCTTGTTCAAAATGTAATCTTCTATTCATTACCTTTTTTGATGAACACTAAGTTGTATGCTTCTCTTAGATCTATTTTATATAGATCTTAGTTTGATTTAGTTAATCAAGAAGTCTAGATATTAGAGGTAGAAGATATCTATTCTTAATGGTAATCCTATTGAATCCTCGATAATCTATACACATCTGTAATGATCCATCTTTCTTCTTTACAAGCAAGATAGGAACTCTTATTGAGGATTTTAAATGGCATATGAAATTCTTGGCCAAGTTTTCATCAATATATTTCTTGAGCTCATCTAGTTTATTTTGGGATAGATTGTAGATCGGTCTAAATAGAGGCTGAGTTTCTTCTTTGAGATCAATTGAACAATCATATGGATGATGCTCTAGAAGAATGTCTACATTCTAGTTTTCAAAAACGTCTTTATAATCTTGATATTGGCTTGGAATGTCACTTGAAGTCCTTCCACCATCAGAAATGGGTGTAGCATAAATATCAAAAGGCGATCCTTCTTTTGCTTCATTCATTAACACTTTTATGCCTATAAGTACAGGTTTTATTATACTAGGCGCATGATTTATTACTTGATTTACGAGTCTTTTATTAATGCTTAGAGAAAAGTCAAGTCTATGGAAAATCCAATCTATTCGAGAGTTATATTTTTTTAGCCATGATAAACCTAAAATGATTGGATTAGAGGGAGATTTAATTATATTAAAGACTACACAATTATTATGACTATCTATTGTTATATTTATAGGAAGGATTTCATGAGTAACATTTTTAGAAGATAACAGGCAACCATCTATGACTTCTATATATACAAGTTTAGTTTTTTGTATTGAAGATATTCTACAACTTTTAACAAATTCTTTATCTAAAAAACATGTTGAGCTTGCTAAATCTAATAAGACAGAGGCTTTGTGATTTTTAGATCCCAAATAGACATCTATTATAAAACAAGGAGAGGATTTTGAGGAAAAAATAGGACCTTTACTAGAAATTGTATAAGATTCCAGCCGCATGATGTTGTGTGGCGTAATCTTCTATCTAGGAATACATTGGATACCTTGCTGAGAAGAATTTACTTAAAAAATATTGACAAGAGTCTAAAAAGTGATTTGTTCCTAATAAAAAGGATAAATAATATAATGATATTATAAAAGATAACTTTTATTGATAAACCTTTATATTTTTAAATAGATTTGTACAAAAAGATTCAAATTGCTACAAAAACCTTTCAAAATTTTATTCACCCGCAAGGTGTCATGGACACAAAATATAGACTAGAAGTCTAAAGAAGAAGTTCAAGAAGAACTGACAAGAATTAGATTAATCAGATGATTACAAAAATAACATTAGAGAGATGAGCTAGAGCTCCAAGAGATGTGTTGTTGAGATTGAAGAACTCTTCAGCCTTGATTACAATATATATTCCTATCTAAGAAGCTTTTCAAATAACTTCCATCAACTAAGAAGCTTCTCAAGCAACTTCTATCTACTTGGAAGATGTTAGAAGATTTTGGGAGATTGTAGAGAGTTTTACGAATCTTTTAATATGTTTTAGAAGGTTTTAACAAGTATGTCTTTGACATCACCTCCTCCTCTAGCTTTGAGGTCTTTGAGAAGCTATTTGAGTTGTATGCTTATAAACATAGAAAATCAAAGATTTGGTGTATAGTTTTTGAAATATATTCCAATTATCGTTCACAAGGCAGATGATTCATGGGTCCTTGTAGCTACCGATAATAACCAATACCTTCCACTTGAGATCATGCCTGAACTTCTGTGTCTTCATTGTAGAAGCGACCTGAAAATATTATTTCGCTACTACCTTTATGAGCAGGTCAGCTTCAAAGACAATTAGAAGTGACCTGCTACTTGGTATTCTTTGACGTTTTTTTGATTCTTCTAATTTTTCATCTTGAGGTCAACGCCATGAGCTACTCGGTTGAAATGGCATTACTAATATAGTATCCTCATTTCTACTAGCCATATCTAAATATATCCTAGATATCTTGATACTGTAAGAAATATGGCTAGTGGAAATGAGGATACTATATCATAGCCATATTTCTTCCACTTGTTTACATCATAGCCAGGCCATTGAATTAAATACTCCAACTTATCCCATCTCCGTCGTAAAGTTGATTCGCTATAAGCTTCTAGAAGAGAAATATGAAAGACTGGATGTATCTTTATGGATGTGGATAATTTCAACCGATAAGCCACCAGATTGATTTGCTCTTGAATGTAGAATGGTTCCAACCTCCTATAATCCAACTTATCGCAAAGTCAAGTGGTCTTGATGTTTCGTCGCAAGAGCCTAATCTTATCTCCAATTTAAAAAGTAGGAGAATCCTTCCATAATTTGTCTGTAGAAGCTTTGTACGAGTCTTCAGCTACCTGTAATTGAAGCTTCAAGGTGGTTTGGATCTCCATTAAATGCTTTGCAAGATCTTTAGTTGTTGAATTTTTATCTTTGAATTTATCCAATAAATCGAGTTTTGGATGATATCCATAATTTTTAAAGAAAGGTGTTTGTTGGGTTGAGGCATGGATCAAATTGTTGTACGCAAACTCCGCCAATGGTAGATATGTAGTCCAATCGTCTTGTTGATAGTTGATCGCACATTCTAGATATTGCTCCAAGACTTGGTTGACTCGTTCTATTTGACCAACGGTTCGAGGATGGAAGGCAAAAGAGAGTTTGATATCTATCCTTAGTATGTCAAAAAGCAACCTCTAAAACTTTAATATAAATTGAGGTCCTCGATCCAAAATAATGTCATCCTTTAAACCATGATATCGATATATATATATATATATATATATATTGTCAATAAACAATCTTGTTATTTCTTCACCAGAAGTTATCTTTCTACATAGAACAAAATGTGCCATCTTTGTAAACCGATCTACCACTATGTAGATAGCATCAAATGTTGCAGAAGGTGGCAAATTTGTGATAAAGTTCATAGATACTGAAGACCACGATCGCTTTGGAATTGACACAGGTTGTAAAAGCCCGTAAGCATGATGTCAAGGATTCTTTGATCTTGAACAAAGATCACATGATAGCACAAAGTTCTTCACTACCTTCCACATTTGAGGCCACCAAAAGTCTCGAGAAATAAATTCCATTGTTTTGTTGAATCCAAAGTGATCTACGGTTGGGAAGTCATGTCGAGATTAAAGAATATGAAGTCGAATTAGTCTTTCTGAAAAATAGTTGATCTTTAGAATATAATAATCCATCCTCAACCTTGAACTTATTTTTGTCAAACCGCTGTTGGGTAGAGAGAATTCGCCTTGGAAAAATGCCGGATTCTTAGCTGCTACTAAAACTAGCAAGGAACATGAAAGGAAGCCGTGCAAGTATCTTCTATACTTGCACAATATTTGTTCAAGCTTTCAAATTATACTTGTATTATACTTATACAAGACTTATATAAATATAAAGTATAAAATCTTGAATAATACTTATATAAATACTTATACAATACTTATATAAATACTTATATAAAATAGTGTATAATCCTTGATATAATACTTATATAAATACTTATACAAATATTATATAATACTTATAAAATACTTGTATAAATACTTGATATAAATACAAGTATATATACTTGTACAAAAGGTATAAGCAAAATATATATATATTCAAGTATACCTCAAAATACAACCGCATATGAAGAATACAAGTTATACAACAAGCTGAAACTAAATAAACCACTAAAAATTCATCCAAAGGTCAAATCAAGCATGCTTATAGCTTATGGAAAGCCAATAATCTATTGTAAAACATATCAAAATTTCAAAAATAGATGACTTACCGTTTAAAAGTTATGACTAAAAGAAATAGGCACTAAAACTTCCCAGCAAATGCAAAGGCAGCAAAGCTCTTCTTCACTTCAGCCTTTGTTGTGATTACTTCCCTTCTCCAAATTAGGCATGCAATAGCTTTTCAGAAAGCTTACTCTATCATCTAATTTACTCTAAAATTTTGTATGCATGCCTCTCAAACTCCAGATTTTATAGCTAGTTGATTCTACTCTTCAAACCCTAGCAACAATTTGTCCTCTTGATACTTCACGGCTCATAAAACTTTCATAAGAGCTCCAAATGTATTGATTTTTGTTTTCATGGAAAGCTTTCACAAGATAATATAAGCATCTAAAATATCAAAAATATTGAAGAGATTTTCCGACTTGGGTGGTTGAACAAAGTCTCTGCCCCTCTTCATTAGGTGGCAGCAAACCCTTTCCACTCTCAAGCTCACAACTTTTCCTCTCCAACTCCAAATGCTACAAGAGATGTCTTGATAGAAAGTTAGCACAATTTTTTACAAGTTTCACTAAGAAAGACTCGAAATCAAACTTGCACTGGTAGATCAAAGTTTCTAAAACAAGCATAACTGTTTGCTCACAATTCCAATACAAATAAGTGAGTAGGTTCTAAAATCTTCACAACTCAAAGAATACACACCTCAATTTTCACTACAAACGCTTATATATCCTTGGAGCTATCTCTCCCCAAATTTCACCATTCAAAATTGCCAAACCCTAGGTCTAGTAAGAGGAGTGTATCCCCCTTTCTTTCCATATTAGACTATGACACGCCCAGAAGGGCAGCCAAATCCTATTGGATAGGCCCTATTCACCCCATGCTCTTCTTTCTTATCCCTCAGAAGATCCATTCTACCTCAAAATTCAACAACAAAGATATAACAACCTTTATCTTTCTTCTAATTACAAAAAAGTCTATTCTAGGATATAAGTAAGATAAGAATAAAACAAATAGCCATCTTAATTCACTAATTACGTGGCTATAATAAATCCTCTCTTTATAATATCTTCTAAAATAACCTCTAGCACTCACATATGTAATAATAATAGATACAAGATATATAATATTTTTATACACTGCACGTGAATGTAATATGACAACGCTGCTTCACATCCGAGACTAATGAGTTTATAGTTGATACTCTATGGACTTGATCTAAAAAATCAACAAAAATTGGTATGATCATGGACATGGTATGCAGGTAAAATTATTTTGGTTGTGACAAAGTTGTACACTGTTGATCAAATGCTGCATCTCTAGCCTTGGATGCTAGATATGATCTCCTCGATAACGCATCCGATAGTCTTTGCTCTCTTCTTGGCTGATATGTGATAGTAAAGTCAAATCGGAATAATAATATGTTCCACCAAACTTGGCGACAATTCAAAACTGAGGATGTTTTGAAATACTTTAAATTCTTGTGATTTATATATACAATCACCAGATGTGCAGCACCCTCTAATAAATGATGCCACTTTTAGAAAGAATCAACTATTGTAAGCAGCTCCTTATCGTGAATTTCATAGTTGATTTGTGCTGTCGAAAACTTTTTTGAGTAGAACGCAACTGGGTGAAGTTTATCATCCTTCTCCATCTGTGATAATACAACTCCTAACGCAAAATCAGAAGCATCTGTTTCCAAATAGAAGGCCTTTATAAAGTCGGGATGTATTAAGATAGGAGTTATCATAAACGCCAATTTTAATTCTTGAAAAGCCTCTTGTGCTCGAGTATTCCACTTGAGCTTGTCCTTTGATGTCAACCACGTTAATAGGGCTACAATTTGTGAGTAGTTCTTGATGAAAATGCAATATAAGTTGGCAAATCCAAGAAAACATTGCACGTCCCGTATCGTCTTTGGTACTGCCCAATCTGTTCCTACTTAAACCTTCTTTTGATCTATCAACAATCCTTTGTCCGAAATAATATAACCAAGAAATTCTACCTGGGATTGATGGAATATGTATTTTTTTAATTTGGCATATAATCCCGCATCCCAAAGTTTTTGTAATACCAATTTTACATGACCTTCATATTTTTGAATATTCTTGAAATAGATCATAATATCATCGAAGTAACAAACAATAAATTTGTCCAAATACTCTCGGAAAACATCATTCATCAAATGTTGAAATATAGCTGGTGCATTGGTTAATCCAAAAGGCATGACATTATATTTAAAATATCCATACCTTGTCCAAAATATTGTCTTCCATTCATCTTCTACCTTTACTCGTACAAGATCGTAAGCTCCACGAAGATCTATTTTGGTGTATATTTTGGTTTGACTAAGTTGCTCCAATAGTCCGGATATTAGTGGTAATAGATATTGATTCTTCACAGTGATCTTGTTCAAGCCTCAATAATCCACGGACATTCGTAATGAGCCATCTTTCTTCTTCACAAAGAAGATAGGTGCACCTGCTAGAGATTTAGAATGTCGAATGAAGTTCTTTGCTACATTCTCTTCAATATAATCCTTCAATGCTGAGAGCTCATCTTGTGATAAATTATAAATTGGGCCAAATAGTGGTTGTACTCCCTCTTGGAGATCTATAGCACAATCCTACAGTTGATGCTCTGATAGCATGTCAACATTTTTCTTCTCAAAGACATCCTTGAATTCTTCATATTGCTCAAAAATAATCAAAGTCGGAGTTATATTTTTTTATGTTGGCATTGTAAAGATGACAAGATGTGTATTATGCTTGGCTTCCTTCATGAAGGCCCTTGCACCTAATAACAAGGATTTGTTTCTAGATATTATTTTGGCAAGTTCCACCTTCAAAGATTTTGTTCAAAATGTCATATTTCGTAACTTTCAATCTATCAATGGATTATATTTATCAAGCCAAGATAGCCCCAAAATGATTGGACATGAAAGGGTTTTGATAATATTAAATACGATGTTACTTTCATGATTTTCAAGATGTACCTTCAATGGTTTAGTTTCATGAATAACAACTCTAGAAGACAAAGGTCAGCTGTCTATGACTTCTACATGGACAGGCTTTGGTTTCTTCACTAGAGGAAATTTGTGAAGCTTGGCAAACTCTTCATCTAAAAAGCAAGCAGATGTTCTTGAGTCTAGTAGAGCATCGATGTGCAGTTTTTGAATACCAAGAAATAAAGGTACCGTAAAGCAATGAGAAGGTTGAGTTGAGAGAAAGGGACCTTGATTAATTTGGAGTGTTGAGATGTCCAGCTGCACAGTCCCTATTGTAGGTGGACGTCCTTGTTTTCTTGCATGCTCATGCTCTTGAGTCTTGTTGTTCGAGGCGTCTATTTTCTAGGACAATTTCTGGCTTTATGGCCTATCTCTCTACAATATAAGCACAAGTTTTACTCAAATCATCACTTCTTTTCTTCAGCTATAAGAGCCTTGAAACATACCATATTGATTTGCATGTCTTTTATTTCAGATTGAGCTTCTACACTCTTCATAGGAGTAGCCGAGTAGGATTGGTTTCTTTGTGGATACCATGTAGCTTTGGAATAATGGTCTTGACGTCATTGAAAAAGTCGATTGTCATACTTCACCACTTAGTTGATTGCTTCGTTAAGTGTTTGAGAATTGGGTAGAGATAGCAATAAATCCTTCACATCATCTTTGAATCTCCAATAAAATTAATTCACCAGTGCTTCTTCTCTCCAGTTGATATCACAAGCAAGTTGTCTAAAGTCTAATGCGTAAAGAGATGTAGAGCGTGATCTTTGACACAAAGAATAAATATTTGTGGTTGCCCATCGAGCCTTATCATGCTCTCCAAATGCCTCCTTGAATACTTCTAGAAAGGTCTCAAAATTATTTAAGATAGAAGATCTTATCTCAAATAAGAGGGCAAATCAAGACAAAGCTTGTGCAGTAAGTAATGTCTCTACTAATTTAATTCTCAACTCCTCGATTGAATAGTGTTCCAATTGCAAGAATGTTACCAATTAAAACTTGGTTTACAAAACCACAAAATTTTGATCGGATACCATTGAACTTTTCTGGGAGACTGACTCAAGGCTCTTTGTTCTGCAGTGTAATTAAATTCTCACGTTGAGATGTAGATGGCAATACTTCACTAGCTAGAGGTGATTGTATTGTAGTCTGAGCAACTCTCATTCTTATAGCTCCAAAGAGCTTAACAAAATTTCCTTCAATTTCAGTAATTTTAACTACTAGAGTGTTAAGGGCATTGATGATCACATCTAACTTTGACTCTAAAGATTCTACCATGTTAACGTCTTTTCTACCAACGATGCTAAGTAAAGAAAAAAGAATCAATATCGGTCTACGAGAGGATAATCTGCAACCCTTACAACACTCAAGTATCTCCAAGGAGAGGGGTAGTCCATTCTTTGCCTCAAAGAACTAAGCTCTGATATTGATAGAATGGCAATCTTGACAAACTGTCACGGACATAGAACATAGATTAAAAATCTAAACAAAAAATTCAAGAAGAACTGGCAAGAATTACATTAACCAGATGAGTACAAGGACAACATAAGAGAGGTGAGCTAGAATTCCAAGAGATATGTTGTTGAGACTGAAGAACTCTTCAACCTCAACTCCCATATATATACTCCTACCTAGGAAGCTTTTGAAGCAACTTCTACCAACTAGAAAGCTTCTCAAACAACTTCCACCAGCTAGGGAGCTTCTTAAGCAACTTCTACCAACTGAGAAGCTTCTCAAGCAACTTCTATCTATTTGGAAGATGTTAGAAGATTTTGGAAGGTTTTAGAGAGTTTTAAGTACCTTCTAGAAGGTTTTAATAAGCATGTCCTTGACATCGATAGTGTCCTATACCAGGGCGAGAGGACCACCTTGTTATTTGATCATTGTTGAGGCCTTTATAATTTCTTTTAAAGAAAATATTTAGAACACCATCAAGAGCAATTCTTACCTCTAAAAGCATCACCAAACATTAGGAGTCTCTTCCAAGGTTGTAATACCAAACATGTAGTATTTCACCATCAATCCGAGGAAGGACACGTCATTCTTGAGGGTCTTCATCTCTATTCCGTCATCTTGAAGATTGTGATAGTCATAATGTCTCGTCCAATAAGTTAGCAAACAATAGTTTTTGAATGGAATTTACTAATTGTTGATCTTCCATTTCTATAGGACAAATAAATTCAAGGAAATAGCAAAAACTGATATAAAATAAAATGAAACCTCTAGAGAATCTCATTTACTTTATAGCAAAGATTTTCTTGACTTTTTATCTGGATTTTGATAGATGTTGTCAATGAAAAGCATTGACTTTTATTAATGCATTTGCTAGATTCTAGGATAGCTTCCATAAGCATTCATTAATATCATATCTGTGCTATTTTATAAGATATTCCAGTTGATTTCGACACCGCTTTGAATCTAAAATCTCTTCGACCTCTATAAGAGTAAAGTTCACTTATCAATCTAAGTTATAAGGTGGCTTCAATTAAGAGTTGCTTATAAATTGTGGTGTGAAGTATAACGAGCAATAAACAACAATGAAGGAGAAGAACAACACAAAACAAGTAAAATATGTGCAATTAAGTAATTGCACACTACAAAACTAGTCACAATCTGTTCACTAGATTTTCACCTAATAAAAAATAAAAAATAAAAAGTAAAAATTATATTTTCAAGTAGATAATTTTTTTATCTTTCCAATGATATAAAAAACATATAAATCTAAGTTACTATGAGTAAGTTGTGATAATTCAAAATTAGAAGGTAAATAATGGAAAAAATTAAGTAGAAATTTTGACCTCAAGGGTAACTTGTTACAAGATCATGGGTTCGAACCTCACCAAGGCTCACAAGTAGTTTCTATGGGTGTCTTAGAGGGGCCACGAGGCCTTAGTCTTATCATCCTACCTACATCCAAGGTGCCACAACCCATATGGGACTTGTGCACCTCCCTTATTATAAGGACTACACTAGTTGCTAGTCCCCCTATTTTATACTAGTAAAACTAATAATTTTGAATTTTCGACTTCACCATGGTGTTCAAAAACACCCTATTAGCCTAGGAACCTTATATGGGCTTCAAATCTTGCTCCATTTCTTCATAATGGCTCCCAAGGTGGTAAAACTCATTTTTACCAAAGTCTTCAAAATTGTTCTAAAAATTCTAAATAAATTCTAAAAATATCTATAATATTTCTAAGATGATAATATTAATTTAAGACTATTTTATTCTATCTTGGAAATGTTTTATAATAATAAAATCAATAAAAATAAACTCAAAATCATATTTTCTATAAAAATAAATAAAAAGACATGAGATTTCTTTTTCATGCTTCTTTTACCTACTAAGTAACATTTATAGGTTTTTAATGAGTAATATATGTAGTTAGAAGGCCAATGTAGACATTGGTCTCAATAACTAACTATTAATACTTAATAATAAGTAAAAATACTAAACCAATTAAAATAATTGCCTCCAAGACTTACTAAGAGTTTATTTTTGTAACTTTTTTTCTAATAAGACTTTCATATTTATAAATACTTCTAAATTCTAATAAATATGTAAATAGTCAAAAAGACTTTTTAACCATTGTATTTATATAATTAAATGACTTAAGATTATATTTTTAACCAATCCACCAATTAAAATCCATTGGTAGGATTCACAACCTTGAATTCTTCATTGTTATCCACTTCTATAAAAGGCGATGGCATTTGTCTTCTTTCTTATATATCTACTATCTTATATGACTCGAATAGTGATACATGGAATACATGATGGATCTTCATAGATTTTGGTAGGCATAATCAATAAGCAACTAGATTGATTTGTTCACAAATCAAAAAAGATCCAAACCTACAATAATCTAGCTTGTTGCAAGAACGGATAGTCTTAATATTATGATGAAGTAATCAAATCTTATCGCCTATATAGAATTGAGGTTGTTCCTTGCGATAGACATCTGCATTGATTTTTTGTTGTTCTTGAGCTTTCTTTAGTTGTGCCTTCATTGTTACATGTAGCTCTGACAACCGATTTATCAAATCTTCCGTTGCAAGTTTATTAGCTTTTAAAAATTCAAAAATATCAAATTGAGGATGATAATCATAATTTACAAAGAATGGAGTTTGATGAGTAGAAAAATATACCAAATTCTTATAAGCAAATTTTGTCAATGGCAAAAGAATTATCTAATCATCTTGATGATAGTTGATGGTATATCTCAAATATTGCTCCAAAACTTAATTTACTCGTTCCATTTATCTATCAGTTTGAGGATGGAAATCTGAAAATAATTTTATATCCACTTTCAATATTTTAAAAAGAGTCCTCCAAAACCTTGATATAAATTGTGTTCCTCTATCTGATATAATATCCCTTGGTAGTCCATAATAGCGATAGATATTATCAAAGAAGAATTTAGCTATTTCTTCACCTGTAATAGATTTTGTACATAATACAAAATGTATCATCTTAGTAAAATGATCTACAATCATGAATATAGAATCATATGAACTTGACTTTGAAAGATTCGTGATAAAATCCATAGAAATAGAAGACCAAGGTTGTTTTGGTATATATAATGGTTAGAAAAGTCCGTAAGATCAGTGACGAGGAGTTTTTGATCTTAAACAAACATCATACAATTGTACAAACTTTTTAACAGCCTTCTATATATGAGGCCATCAAAAATCTCTTAATATTAGTGTCACGGACACAGAATACAAAGAGGAAATCTAAACAAGAATTTCAAAGAGAATTGGCAAGAATTAGATTGATCAGATGAGTACAAGAGCAACACCAGAGAGGTGAGCTAGAGCTCCAAGAGATGTGTTGTCGAGACTGAAGAACACTTCAGCCTCGACTCCTATATATACTTCTAAATAAGAAACTTCTTGAGCGACTTCCAACAACTTAGGAAGCTTCTCAAGCAGCTTCTATGAATTAGGAAGCTTTTAAAGTAACTTCTACTAGCTAGGAAGCTTCTCAAGCAACTTCTACTAACTAAGAAGCTTCTCAAGAAACTTCCACTAACTGCTAATGGAAACTTCTAGAAGGTTCCAGAGACTTGTTTCTAGAATGTTCTAATTTCTAGAAGGTTCTAAGACTATGTCCCTAACATCACCCCCTCCTTTAGCTTTGAGGTGTCCGAGAAGCAATATTGTTGTCAGTCAATACCAACGCAAAAAAATGAAGATCTGTCGCATAACGTCTGCTATGAATTCCAATTGTCTTTCACGAGGCAAGTGGTTCATCGGTCCTTGAAGCCAACGGTAGTGGCCCACACCCTCAACTTCCGACCAAGCATAAACTTCCGTGTCCTCATTGTGAAACTGTCCTGCAAACACACCTTCTGGCTGACCATTGTAAGCAGGCTCGACTTCAAATACAATCACCAGCGATCGGTTACTTGGTATCCTCCGTCATCGTTGTGGTGCAGGTGGTTCTTCATCTCGAGGTCACCTTCGTGAGCTAGTAGGTTGACATGATATGATTGGCATGGTATCTATCTCTTGGCTATCTATGTCGAAAGACCAAACTATGGCTATCAGAAAAGATCTACTCTATCTTGGAGAAAATAACCACATCAACTATGAATTTTGGTAGTGTTTTCCCCTCCTTTTATGTTATTAGATGAGCAAGCTTCAGAAAGAAGTTATCCTCGAACCGGCTTAGGTTTCTGAGGATATTGTTGATGAAACTCTTGTACCTTTTGCGGCGCATTGGCGAGATTTTTGGCCGGCTCCCATGTTCGCTCATTGATATCGTAGCCTCTCCAATGTACAAAATACTCCAATTTTTTCCATTTACGCCGTGAATCTAGCACCTTTTCTACCTTGTATTCCTCGTGGTTCTCGATTTTGATACTAGGTGGCAAACTTTGTACTCTTCCAAGAAAAGACGATTCTCGATAAATCTCCAACAAAGAAACATGAAAGACTGGATGTACCTTCATAGCAGCTGGTAACTCCAGACAGTACGCCACTGGATTGATTTGCTTCAAGATGACAAATGGTCCCAACCTCCGGTAGTCCAACTTATCACACGGCCGCTTGGTCTTGATATTCCGTCGAAGTAGCCATACCTTATCTCCAGTTTTGAAAATAGGTGCTTGATTTCAAAATTTATCTGCGGATGTCTTATAAGACTCTTGAGCAGACTGCAATTGCATCTTTAATATAGTTTGAAGCTCTGATAGCTGCTTCACAAATCCTTCAGCTGTTGGATTGTTATTTGTTGATAGACTTAACAAATCAAGCTTCGGATGGTACCCATAGTTAGAAAAGAATGGTGTTTGTTGAGTTGACACGTGCAAGGTGTTGTTATATGCAAACTTGGCTAACGATAGATATGCGGCCCAATCATCTTGCTGATAGTTGATGCTGTATCTTAGATACTATTTCAAAACTTGATTCACCCGTTCCGTTTGGCCGTCAGTTTGAAGATGGAAAGCTGAAGAAAGCTTGATATCCACCTTCAATATTTCAAAAAGAGATCTCCAAAACTTTGATACGAATTGAGTTCCTCGATCCCACACGATATCATCTAATAGACCATGATATCGATACACATTATCAAGAAAGAGCCTTGCTGTATCTTCACTTGACGATGTCTTCTTACAAGAGACAAAGTGCACCATCTTTATAAGTCAATCTACCACAACAAAAATGCTGTCGAAAGAATTCGATGGTGGCAGGTCTGTAATAAAGACCATGGAAATTGAAGACCATGATCGCCGTGGAAATTGGCAATGGCTGTAAAAGTCCGTAAAGGCGATACCGAGGATTTTTAGATCTTGAACAGATGTCGCAAGTGAGGACAAAATCTTTCACATCCTTCCACATTTGGGGCCACTAGAAATCTCAAGAAATAAGTTCTAAGGTCTTGTTGAATCCAAAATATCCCGTAGTTGGAAAATCGTGACGAGATTGAAGAACTCGGAGCTGTACTAGTCCTTTTGAAATATACAATCGCTCCTCAAAGTATAAAAGATCTCCCTCCACTTTGAACTTGTCATTATTGGCACGTTGCTTGATATCAACTGCTATTGAATCTTCAATGGTCACGGTACGTACCTGATTGAGGAAGTCAGCATCGATTGGTACAATGGCAGCGTGAAGCCGGAATTGCTCTGGCTTCAATAGCGTCGTACACTGTTGGTCGAATGCTGCCTCTCCAGCCTTTGGTGCAAGATACGATCTCCTCGATAATGCGTCAGATAGTCCTTGTTGCTTTCCAGGTCGATAAGTGATAACAAAGTCGAATCTAGATAGCAACATATTCCACCGAGCTTGACGCCGATTCAAAATTCGAGCCAACATGAAATATTCCAAATTCTTGTGATCCGTGTATATGGTTACCAAATGTGCCGCTCCTTCGAGAAAGTACGCCACTCTTGGAAAGAATCCACTATAGCAAGAAGCTCCTTATCGTGGATCTCATAGTTGATCTCAACAGCAGAGAACTTTCAAGAATGGAATGCAACTGGATGGAGCTTTTCATCAGCACCCATCTGTGAAAGTACGGCTCCCAAAGCAAAATCCGAAGCATCCGTTTCCAAATAAAAGGACTTTGCAAAATCCGGGTGGACCAAGATCGGAGCCGTTATAAATGCCATCTTAAGATCTTGAAATGCTTTCTCTGCTAGGAGTCGCCATTCGAGCTTGTCCTTACACGTCAATTGAGTGAGTGGAGCAGCAACTTGGGAATAATTCTTAATAAAAATCTGATAGAAGTTAGCAAAATCAAGAAAACATTGTACGTTTTTAACCGTCTTTGGAACCTCCCATGACACGATTGCTTCCACTTTCTTGGGATCCATTTTCAATCCTTCTGTAGTCGCGATGAATCCCAAAAACTCCATCTCAGTTTGGTGAAATAAGCACTTCTCCAACTTGGCGTAGAGTCCTCGCTCACGTAGTTTTTCAAGGACGAGACGAACATGCTTTTCATGCTCTTTTTCGTTCTTAGAAAATATCAGAATATCATCCAGATAGATGACAACAAAATCGTCAAGATGCTCCCGGAAGATGTCATTCATCATGTGTTGAAAAACTGCCGGAGCATTGATAAGACCAAAAGGCATGACATTATACTCGAAATGGCCATACTTTGTACGGAAAGCTGTCTTCCATTCGTCTCCTTTTTTAATTTGTACAAGGTTGTAGGCTCCTCTTAGATTGATTTTTGTAAAGATTCTTATCCGTCCAAGTTGTTCAAGAAGACCAGATATCAAGGGTAACGGGTAACGATTCTTCTTTGTTACCTTGTTGAGACCTCGATAGTCCATGCACAACTGTAGCGAGCCATCTTTCTTTTTTACAAATAAGATTGGTGCTCCAGCTGGTGACTTTGAATGGCAAATGAAGTTCTTGGCTAGATTCTCATCAATGTACTTCCGCAATTCTGCCAACTCCGTCTGTGATAAATTGTAGATTGAGCCAAAAGGGGATTGTGCTCCTTCTTGCAAGTCTATAGCACAATCATATGGTCGGTGCTCCGGTAGCATATCAGCATACTTCTTTTGAAACACATCTTGAAAATCTTTATATTGCTCTGATATACTTGCTGTCAAAATCTTCTCTTTGCTGGTTGAAGTTGCATAAATGACAAATGGTGTACCTTCCTTAGACGATCTTACAAATGCTCTTGTTCCAATAAATAAAGGTTTTTTGATTTGGGGTCTTCTAACTGATTTACTCTCGGAACGTTCTATTGGAAATGTTATCTTTCATAACCTCCAATCTATGCTTGGATTATACTTTTTCAATCAGGAAAGACGAAGAATAATAGGATTTGACGGAGTCTTTATAATGTTGAAGATAATATAACTACTATGGTCCTTAAATGCTATTTCTATAGGTTCTGATTCATGAGTGACACTACCAAACAGTAAAGATCGTCCATCTATGACTTCTATGTAAACAGGTTTAGATTTTCGTACTAGAGGGATCTTATGATGTTTAGCATATTTTTCGTCTAAGAAACAAGCGGATGCTCCTAAATCTAATAATGCTAAAGTTTTAAGCTTTTGAGGACCAAAAAATAAAAGAATTGTAAAACAAAAGGCAGGTTGGGCAGAGAGGGAGGAACCTGATTGTTGTTGCGATTTTTGACTGTCCAGCCGCACGGTTCCTATTGTGGCTGGGCATTTTTGTTTTCCTGAAAAAACGTGCCTCTGGTCTTGACAATGCGTCGATTCTGCTTCTTGGGGCAATTTCCAACCTTGTGGCCTTCTTCACCGCAATATAAGCATAGTCCTTCCTCCATGTGCTGCTTCTTCTCTTCTGGAGTGAGGGATTTGACACGTACCATATCAATTTGCATGTCGTCCGTCTCGGAATGTGAATTCAAACTACTTGCTGACATGGTTGAGGCGTGACGAGTCACATGTTGTCTTGAGCGTTGGTCTTGGCGACGTTGAAATAGACGGTTGTCACACTTCATAGCTTGGCTAATGGCTTCATTAAGCGTTCGTAGATCAGGAAGAGATAATAGCAAATCCTTCACATCATCCCTCAAATCCCAATAAAATTGACTCGTCAATGCTTCTTCATCCTAGTTGATGTCACATGCTAATTGTCTGAAGTCTGATGCATAAACTGATGCAGAGCGTGTCCCTTGTCGTAGTGATCAAATCTTTGTTGTAGCCCATCGAGCCTTGTCATGCTCGCCAAATGCTTCCGCAAACGCTTCCAAAAAAGTTTTGAAGTTGTTCAAAATTGATGATCCCTTCTCGAATAAAGGAGCAAACCATGATAGAGCCTATCCCGCAAGTAGGGTTCCAACTAGTCCAACACATGACTCCTCCATTGGATAGTGTTTGGGTTATAAAATTATTATTATCTTGATTTGATTGACAAAACCTCGAAACTTGGAGCGTGTACCATCAAACTTATCTGGAAGGCTAACTCGAGGCTCCTTTCATTGTAGAACTAGTGGTTCTTGTCAAATTACGGGCAAAGCTGTTTCTTCTGGTGCAGAAACTTGAGGTTGATGAATTCTAGATTGTGTTACTCCAGATGCTCCATCATTATGAAGTCTTGCAAACGCTCCTTCAATCTCCGCAGTTCTTTGCGATAACATAGCAAGGGCATTCATAATGGCGTCCAACTTGGACTCCGAACTTTCAGTCATACTAATCCCTTGACCTCCAGCCATTCTAAAAGAGAGAAATAATTGATTCTATGAAGAAGAAAATATTGGTTTAGAGGAGGGCACTCTGCAATCTCTAAAACGTCTAAAATCCTTCTAGAAGAGGAGTAATCCACTCTCTCCAGGAAGAATAAGACTCCAATATTGTAATGGGAGAGATATCAGTTTAGAGGAGGGTAATCCGCAACCTCTAAAACACTAGTATACCTTCAAGAAGAGGGGTAATCTACACTCTAACAAGAAGGACTAGCTCTAATATCTGAGATGAGAGCAGTCTCGACAAACTGTCACGGACACAGAATACGAAGAGGAAATCTAAACAAGAATTTCAAAGAGAACTGGCAAGAACTAGATTGATCAGATGAATATAAGAGCAACACCAGAGAGGTGAGCTAGAGCTCGAAGAGATGTGTTGTCGAGACTGAAGAACACTTCAGCCTCGACTCCTATATATACTTCTAAATAAGAAACTTCTTGAACGACTTCCAACAACTTAGGAAGCTTCTCAAGCAGCTTCTATGAATTAGGAAGCTTCTAAAGTAACTTCTACTAGCTAGGAAGCTTCTCAAGCAACTTCTACTAACTAGGAAGCTTCTCAAGAAACTTCCACTAACTGCTAATGGAAACTTCTAGAAGGTTCTAGAGACTTGCTTCTAGAATGTTCTAATTTCTAGAAGGTTCTAAGACTATGTCCCTAACAATTAGCTCTAAAGTCTTATTATATTCAAAATATCCTACCATAGGGAGGTTGTGACAAGCTTCTAGAGCACGTTGTCGGGGTAGAGAGAATCTGCCTCAAGAAAGCGCTGGGCTTCTGGCTGCCACTAATTACTCAAGCAAGATTCAAGTATAATAAAACCCCCAAGTTTATATAAAAGAGATCTTCATAGGGCTATTACCCCCAATACATAAGCCTAATTTCCTCAAACCACTCAAAACATAACAAAATACTCTAAACCCTCATTCTCCCGTAGAAAGGGAATTTTTCCCGAACTTCAATAACCCATAACTTTTAATCCAACTGTCCAAAACTACTCCAAATTTACATGAAGTACTGATATATTCTTCACAACTACCACCACAAATTTCAACGTTGATTCATTATCGATCTTTAGATATCGCCAAAACCCTAGCAGTAGCTTTAAACCCTTGTTTACAAACACCCGTATACTAAATTCTTCATATCTCACAATCTAAGAGTCCAAATGCTATGAAACTTTGATGTATAGCTTCTTAGCATAATAATACACCTTCTTGGAAATTTTTAGACAAAAAATTCGTCCAAAAACTTAAGATATGGCAAACCCCATCACCATCAACAAAACGGTCTACTTACTGCCTTGGAATTGGATGCGCTGTCTTCAACTCTTCATATCTCCTTCGTCTAAACTCAAAACTTAAGAATTCCTTCGTAACAGACATAGATCTTGAAATCAACTTTCCAACTGCACCGTCCGATCTCCAAAAGCCTCCGTAAAACTCCGCAAAACCCCAAAATAGTGACAGTATGTATGAAATCCACTCTCTAACTTTGAACAAGTATAACTTCTTCACCCTAACTCCAAATTGCCTAAAATTTCCTCTCAAACTATACCCAAAACCCCAAAATTTACAACCTACCTCTGAAATTGCAAATCCCCCTTTCAAAGTCGCCGAAAACCCCTGTTAAGGTCGCGGGCAGCCTCCTCAAAGCCCATTGGGCATGGTATTCGACCAATAGGGATGAAGTTCCCTATTCCTTGCCTTCATCCGACCATGGCTTGATTTCATCCCTCCCAATTAGCCTCTTACTAGCTTGAATTTTCATCCTTAAGTCCCAACCTTCTCTCAAGGCTTCATACTAAACATTTAGATCTTATAATTTTTAAATATCATAACTAAATAGGTAAAATAAAATAAAATAAAGTTTCTTCTATCAACCATTTTTAATTTAACTTACTAACCATTCTAACACATATCTAAATCTATAAATATATTAGGTATTTTGAGTGGATTTTACATACTGTAAGCAATTACAGTACGACAACGTAGTCATGCTGTACCTTTTGGAATATATAGGCATCCTTCGAAATAGAGTATATCATTCTTGAAATCAAACTTGGAAGTATCATGAGACTTAAATGAATTATTCTTAATCTCATGGATAAGAGGATCTGAAGACATACTTGACTAGAATTGCTTAATAAAAGCAAAATCAATAATTAATATTGATTTCATTGCTCGAAGATAAAATTGCTCTGGCTTCAAGAGGATCATTTTTTGTTGATCAAAAGTTGAATCTCCTTCTTTTGATACAAATTAAGAATGTCTAGAAAGGACATCGTACAGACCTTATTGTTTTCTTGATCGATAGGTGATAATAAATTTGAATCTTCACAAAAACATGCTCCAACAAGCTTGGCAACGATTCAACATGCGCACAGACATGAAATACTCGAGGTTCTTGTGATCTGTATATACAATGATTAGACTAGAAGCACCTTCCAAATAATGACGTCATTCTTCAAAAGAATCCACAATTGCAAAAAGTTCTTTATCATAGATTTTGTAATTGATCTCTACTCCTGAAAATTTTTTTAAATAAAAAGCTATTTGGTGGAGTTTGTCTTTTTCTCCTATTTGTGATAATATTGCCTCCAAACCAAAGTTTGAGGCATTTATTTCTATAAAAAATGTCTTAGAAAAATCAACGCAATACAAGATTGGTGCCAAAGTGAAAACTATCTTCAAAGCCTCAAACAATGCTTTTGCTTTTTTACTCTACTTGAGTTTGTCCTTATAAGTTAAGCATATAAGTGGAACTACAACTTACAAAAAGTTCTTAATAAAGATTCGATAGTAATTGGCAAATCCCAAAAAATATTGCACATCTCTTATGGTTTTTAGAATCTTCCAATTTATGATTGTTTGGACTTTTTTAGGATCTATTTTGAAATCATCATTTGAAATAATGTATCCTAAGAAATCAACTTGAGTAGTGTAAAATATACACTTTTCCATCTTAGCATATAACCCTGCATCTCTAAGTTTTTGTAACACAAGATGAAAATAAAGTTCATATTCTTTTGTATTGTTAGAGTAGATTAAAATATCGTCTAAATAGTACACAATGAAAT